>PCDI01000006.1:1845644-1887903 GCA_002778195.1 Raffaelea ambrosiae
CCCGGGACATGCCCGGACAGACACACCTCGCCCGATGCTCCCTCCCATGGGATTCGCCCTCTTGTCCTCTCGCTCGCCTCCTTCCTGTCCCGTCTGTGTGGATATACAATGGGAAAGAGAAACATGGACACGCCACCCCCCCTCCTCGTCCTCCTCCACCACGACCACCCCCCTCCCTACCGGCCAACCCCCTTTAATCGTAAGATGCTTCTCTTTGGCCAAGGGGGCAACTGGATGGCGGGGAAGAAACAAGGAGGAGAAGCAAGAAAGAATAAGCACAAAAAGATGGAAGGAGAAGAAGATTACGGGACAAGCGGGGAGGAGGTGTGGGCGGGCCATGGATCCCGGACCTTTGCTCTGTTTCTCTTCTGCGCAAACAAAACATTGAAGAAAGCTCTATTAGCTACTATTACTATGTACTGTGGTATGTACGTACTCTCTTTCTATGGACGTATTGTGGCTCTGGAAACACTGGTGGCTCCCTGCATGTTGCAGATGGGTGACGACGGGGTCCTCTCCGACCCCCCCCCCCCTGGCCTGGATGGACCTTCGGCTGCCCCCCCCCCCCCTTCCTCTTCTGGCTCCTCACACTGCCCCCTCCTCTCTCTCTCTCTTCCTTCTTCTTTGACGTCGTCCTGTCAGTCACCCACCCCCTCGCGTCTCGTTCCCGTCCCTTAGCCCCCCCCCCCTATTTCTCTTTTTGACAGGTTCCAACTACATGCAGGAGACGACGTTCAGGATCTAGGATGCCCATGTTAAGAGAGAGAGCCCTGCCGGAGGCTGCACGCGCGACTAGTATTTGCCTCGAAACTCTTGCCTCTCTGGTCTCTGTCCCAGTGCCGCAGCTGTCATCCGGGATGCAGGGAGGAACGCAAGGGGGTTGAAGAAGAAGCACAGGAGGGTGGCTGGTTTCTGCAAGATATGATTTTTTATTCTCCTAAGCATCTGCCGTCGATACCTTGTTTTTGTGAATGCGTCTGTTTATCTTTTGGTTCCTGTTCTTTTGATTCTTTTGATACTGATTGCATTCTCTTGATTCTTGTTTTATTCTTGCTTATTCTTGTTTATTCTTGTTTATTCTTATTTATTCTTGTTTATTCTTATTTATTCTTATTTATTCCTGTTTATTCTTATTTATTCCTGTTTATTCTTGTTTATTCTTATTTATTCTGATTTATCCTTATTTATTCTTATTTTATTCTTTTTGCGACACCGGCATGGATGCCTTTTTGTGCAAGGATACACACCGTACATAAAATCATCTCTTATTCGTATAGCCCAGTCCCCAGATGTGCATATGCGTGCAGCTGTGAACGGTCACAAGGCAAGGATGACCAGTGCTATGTGTATCTGTATGGCGAGCCAAATAAGAAAAACATGGCCCAAGCAGCACAAGAGACGAGAGCAAGAGAGAGGGACAAATGCACAGTCCTTTTTCTTTTTGTTTCGTCTCCTCCGCTCACGGGCTTGTTGCGACGCTGCAACGGTGGCTTTGGATGCTGCTTTCTCTTTGCAGCTTGCTGGCTGTGCTTGCGGCCCTTTGCATTCTGTTTGTTTGCTTGCTTGCTCATGATGTCTGTTACGATTGCTGATATTGTATTTTCTCCCTCGTCTGCTTCCTCGTCTGCTTCCTCGTCTGCTTCCTCGTCTGCTTCCTTGTCTGCTTCTAGTCTGCTTCTTGTCTGCTTCTAGTCTGCTCCTCGTCTGCTCCCCGTCTGCTCCTCGTCTGCTCCTCGTCTGCTTCTCATCTGCTCCTCGTCTGCTTCTCATCTGCTCCTCGTCTGCTTCTCATCTGCTTCTCGTCTGCTTTCCTCGCCTGCTCCCTCTGCCCATTCGCGTGCCATACGGCAAAAAGCAAGCACGGTTGAACTTGGCATGCAGACGCGAGTAGATATCGGCAGCTCTGTGGTCGGATCACACTTTCCCCCTTGTCCAGGTCTCCTACTTTTTGGTACACTACTGCTGCTGCAGCTACTGTTTCCTAGGAAAAGGCCCGTCGTCCAAATACACCCCCCCCTCGCTGTACATGGCGACATCGTGGCCGATCCGGAAGACAGGAATAGAGACCGAGAAAAACAAACTCGAAAAGGGGGATGAGAGATGGAGAAGACAGGGGGTGGACGATGTAGGAGCAGGAGGGGAGAGGGAAGGGAGCAAAATGCTAAGAAAAGAAACAAGAGAAACACAGCGGCAGACTATTGCTTCGACGATGGACAGGAATAAGGGAGAAAAAAAAGGGGGCGATGGAGTCCCAAACCGCCAAAAGGCAACATCAAAGGGCTACATCGGGGCCAGCTTTGGCCTCGAAACGAAGGGGACCACCGTTCGGATATTGAGCTTCTTTTTTGGTTTTGTTTCTTTTTTCTCTTTCTTTTTTTTTTCTTACGGTGTACTTCGCTTGCTCGGCTTCTTCCGAGATGTTCTTTTGCCGCCGTTGGCCCTCTCTACCTGTACGCTGTCCTGCTCGTGGTTTGGGGTTTTTCTTTTCTTTTTTTGGTCCACAGTTCTCGTTACGCGACTCCATTTTGCTCAGTTCGTGATGTTGCCATTGGGAGTGTTTGTTTGTTTCTTTCCCCTGTCCTCTTCCTTCTCTTCCTCCTCCGCCTCGTATGAACGTAGCAATACGGCCTGCCGGCCTTCTCTGCCGGCCAACGGCACCACCCCCCTTTTCTCATTACGAGGTTTCGGCAGTTTCGAGTGTGATATCATCAATCAATAAAGCGGGATCAAGAACGGGGTGATCTTGGGGGGGGGGGGGGGGGGGGGGGGTTGGCTCTTTTTCCTTCTCCTTTCTTCTCGCGTCCTCCTCTCTTCCGTAGGATGTGTCTACGCAGCAACGCGTGAGGATACCCCATTTCCAGTTTCAACAAGACAAGAAAAAGGTCGTACTATTGCAATGTAAAACCGGCCCAGCCGTGGTGGACAGGTTCCTCTTCGCTTCGGCTGGATCGTGGGTTTTGGTCTGATTTAATTTGATTTTTTTGATTTTTTGATGATTTTTTCGGGGATGCCATCTCGTCTGCATCCTTTCTTCTTGGTCGGAAGCACCCTGACTACCCCCTAAACGCGTCTCTGGCTTGCTTCCTGCTCATGTTCTTTGTCTGCCCCCCCGAGCATTCTTGCACTTTGGCCGTGTTCTTGGTCCGGTCTGGTCTGGTCTGGTCTGGTCTGGTCTGGTATGGCCTGCTTTCAACCCACTCACACTCGCCCGTATTCCTGCTCGCCACCCATTCAAGCGTTCAGACACACGCGCGCACACGCACACACGCACACACATGCAGACACATCACGCACACCCTACCAACCCCCCTTTTTTGGCGTGGCCATCTTGGCCCGTCTTTGCTTCTTTTCGCCTCTTTTCGTCTTACGTTACATATCACACGCACGCCAACAAGGACGGCCGCAGCGTTGCGTTGGTTTTGGCGTACCTTTTGCGTTCCGTTTGTTTGGATTTTTCTGTTTGTTTGCCCGCTGCGAGAGAATTGTTGGGGAAGGGAGGGAGGGCCGTTCTTCCGGGTCGTTTTGAATGTTGGGCCAGTCCTGGAAGATGGAAGATGGAAATGGACATAACCAGTGAGCTGCTGTATATGGCAGAGGCAGGCGGCAGAGAGCCAAAGATAAGGCGGCACTGGACGACCCCGATCGGCCGTCTGTGTCTGTCCTTCTCTTGCTATACCGCGCCACCTATAGTCCACTCCCGTGAGACGCTCCCGTTGGGACAGCCTGGTATAGTGTCTGGTAATAAGACACAGCACGACCTTCTGTCCAGGCTCACCCGGGCTTTTGGGACGACGGCTGCTTGTTCTCATGTCTGCTCGGTAGTTGGCATCTTTCAGTCCGCCCGTCTCTTTGCAGGGAAACCGAGCCCGCATTTTCAGTGGTTCTCTGGTGGCTCTCCTTGGTTCTGCCTGTAGCCGTAGTCGTAGCCGTAGCCGCAGCCGTAGTTGTAGCCACAGTTGTAGTCGCAGTAGTAGCTATAGTTGTAGCTCTAGCTGTCTGTTGGTCTTGTGGTGCTACTGTCCGGTAGCGTCCAGCGTAACATGCTCGTGGTCGATGGATGCTCGGAGGGAAGGGAACAGGCATCGTCAACCACATGGTGGTAGAAGAGAGTTGCGTTGCTGCTTGACAGTCGCCAATGTGGCGCTGGCGGGAAGGGAAAAACAAACCAAACGAAGCATCGCATCCGGCGTGCCGACAAGCAGGCGGCGAAGGAAGAATGACACGCAAACTCTGTCGGCAGAAGAGGATGGCTTTAAGCGCCGTCACTGTTCTCTGTCTCTCTATATATGGATGCATGTGTGCATAGCTATAGATTATATATATACGACGTTGGTATGATCCGTGGAATCCTCGAAACCTAGAAAAGATGGCGTCTTCGCTGCTCTGATGTCCAGAGGATTGTGACCGTCGTGATGCTCGCGGTTTGAAGCCAAAGAAACGAAACAAGAAACCAAACCAAACAAGGCAGAACAAAAACACAACAGCCAAACAAAACAAAACAAAACAACGACAAACGAATAGGCATCGACAAATAGCACGATAGGCAGACAAAGACGGAACTCAAGAAAAGAAAGGGAAAGAAAACGCAGGCAAAAACAGCACGACTCGATCTGTCGTCCAGTGCTTCGAAAATCACCACCGACCTCTTCCTACGCCACCGTCTAGCCGACAGAGCCAGTCCTAGTCAAGCAGCACCCATTGCACGCCCTCGTCACCATCATCATCACTGTCGAATCCATCTCCGGCCTGTCCTCCCCTGTCCTGCTGAGCCGCCCCAACTCTGGCTCCCCGCCCCCGCCCGCGCCCTCGTCCTCTGCCTCTTCCTCGACCACCACCCGCATTGGCACCGGCTGCCAGACCTCCTCGTCCTCGCCCCTGACCGCGACCCGGAAACGGACCGACCCCTTGTCCAGCAGCAGCAGCCTGGCCTCTGTGTACATGGTTGTTTTGATTGTTGTGGTTCCGTGCTGGGCCGGCCCCGGCAGCAAGAGGAGGGCCAATACCGGGGACTGGAGGAGGAGCAGGAGGAGCCGCAAGGGCGATTCGAAGAACAAGCGGCGCTTCAAGAGCAGCACCGACCTGACGAGCAGCACCAGCAGCACCAGCAGCACCAGCAGCACCAGCAGCACCAGCAGCACCGGCAGCACCAGCATGGGCACCTGCGGCTTGGTCTAGCTGTTGTTGCCGATCCCGCCGGGCCTGACGGGCCTCCCGTTCCCGGGCATCCGCAGCAGCAACAGCATCACCATCATCAGCAGGTACGACAGCAACAGGAGCTACAGGAACAACAGGAGCAGCAGCAGCAGCAGCAGGAACAGCCGGACCTCCGTCAAACCCCATGTTGCCCTCTCCCTCGTCGCCAAACTGCAGCTCCCACAGCCGGTTGAAGCAGCCCGTGACCGATCCGTCGGGCGCCTGACCAAAGTGGCGGTACGGGTTCGACGGGTCGAGCCAGGTCGAGCAGAGATAGCAAAAGTGCGTCTGGCAGCGGAAGCAGATCATGTGGTTGCAGCCCTTGGTCTTCTGGCACGGCGCCGCACACGTCGGGCAGGGCGACGTGTGCAGAGCCAGATACTCCAGCGACGCTCTCTCTTCCTCGCTCAGGATCGACTTGTCGCGCGGAATGCAGTTGACAAAGTCGCCGTGCCACGAGAGATAGCACAGGCTGCAGAAAGCAAAGCCGCACTCTTCGCAGATGGCCAGGCGGTTTCTGAGTCTACGAGCAGCGGCTTTCTTGTCGTTTCTGTCGTTTTTGTCGTTTTTTCTGCTTTTTGAGGATGGGTTTCCGTTGCTGCTGCTGTTGCTGCTGCTGTTGTTCCCTCTCGTTCTCCCTTGGCCGTCATCATCATCGTCGTCGCCGCTCTCGTCGCTGCTCTCGGTATCGGCATCGCTGTCGTAGAGTTCAAAGCCATCCGGCTTCCTGTGCTTCTTGGATCGGGCCGCGCCGTTGCACCAAGAACGTGGACAGTAGACCGTGTTCTTGTCCGACTCCAGCTTCGTCTTGTATTTCAGCTCGACGTAGCGCTTCACCATGTCCTCGTCGATGGGGATCTGGAGCAGCTCGCCCGGGCTGATGGACACGAGTTTGGGCTTCCTGTGCGTCTTGCCGTTGGCGGCCATGGCCGTCTCGCGCTTCTTTGCACAGTTGGGCTCAAGGCAGCGGACAGAAGCCAGGTCGCCCTCCATGATGGCGTTGTTGTAGAAGTCCCGGAGACACTCGACACAGAAGACGTGGCCGCAGTCTTGCATTTGATGGCAGACTGCCCCTTTCTTGGGGTCTGCGAGAGAGTCAGCGGCAACGTAAGAACAAGTGACCGAGCTCAAAGCCCAGCGAAGGAGGATTCGCGAATTCACGAGACGAGACCAGAGACGAGAGACGAATACAGGACAAAAGACAAGGGATAAGAAAGCAAACAACAAAAAAAAAACAAAAAAACAAAAGACCAGAACAGCCGGCAACAGACTTGAAAAACACAGTAAAACACACGAGGAGAAATAGCACATACCCAAGCAAATGCCACAGGGAAATGTCAGCTTGTCAAAAGCCGCCTTCTTGGCCTTGACGTCGTAGTCCAGCACCGAAACCCGATGCCGCAGGTCCAGCTCAAGGACGCCATCGCTGCCCGCGATGCCAAAGACATCGTCCTCTGCCGATTGCTGAATGTGGTCGATGTAGTTGAACACCACCTGGTCGTGGCCCAGCTCCTCCCAGAGCCGCGCTGCGTCCTGCTCGAGACGGGCGCGCACGGCCGAGGGCAGCCATGGCGGCGACGTCGAGACGACCGCCCGCGGCGGCCGTTCTTCGGGGTAGCCCAGAGGCAGCGACACCCGCAGCTGGACAGACGGCAGATAGGACAGCTCCTGCGTGTCAATAGCAGCAGCCCGGGGTCCTGCCAATCCCGGTGGCAGTCCTCCGGCCAGAGGTGGTGCCGGTGCTGCTGGTGCGGCCAGCGCCGGGAAAGCAACCGTCACGGGCTTGCTTGGATGCACCGGGATGTCCAGCGAGACGGTGAAGCTGTCATGCTCGTCAACAACAATCTCGGGAAAGATGGCTTCCAGGGTCTCCAGCTCGGCCACACGCTGGTCGTCAGACTCGCTAGCCTCCGCGTCCTCCATGGCGACTGTGTGTCATTGGATGGCAGGACGGTGACATGAATGTGAGAGATCCGACCAAGTAGACAGCCAGATATCGAGCGGGACTGCCCAGAAAGCAAGAACAGCAAAGAGAAAATAATAGCAAAAATAAGACAGCGTTTCCAGAAAGTCCGTGTCAGGCTTTGGCTAGTTCAACTGTTCCAGATATGACACCATGGAGGCTTCAATTCTTGCCATTTAAATGTGGCAACAGACAGACCGCCATGTGGAGTGCAGATTTGAATATCACGGCTGTCCGGGCGGCAGAGTTCCTTTTCTTCAGACTGGCGAGGCAGAGACGAATCCTGTAGCTTGCTCACGATCTCGTGGCGGTGTTTCCTGGCTCTGGTGATAAAGGAGTCTTTCAGCGTAGATGAGCGTGGGACAAACCTGTCAGGGACAAGCAGTGAAGAAGCAAGCGTCCTGATTGGCTGGTGGCGGTCAGTCGCACCTTCCCCACCAGCCGACGAGAGTCCTGTCCAACTCGGCAGGAAGCTCCCCGCAGAGCAGCCACAGGAGGGCTATCAGCGCACGCACCACCGTAGAGGGGAAACGATCAGCCAGGAACCGTCTCTCCACCAAAGCCGCCCGCCACAGCAGCTCCTGCTATAGTTAGGCCGCAAATCCCACAGTCCACGATATCGCACGACAGCACGCGGCATCCCTGACCGACCCGACACATCTCTCGAGACGTCCCCTATCCGTTTCCCGATCGTGTCCGAATCCCAACACACAAGAATGACCGCGAACTGAGCTCGCCAGCCGTTCCTGCGCCGGCCGACGCGTCCCTTTCGACGTCATCCCCCCTTTTCGCACCACGACCATCTTGCCTTGACCCTGCCCCCCCTCATACCATGAGCAGCCTCTGGAATTCACGACCGTCCAACGAGGCATCAGAAGCAGAATCGCGCGAACCAGCAGCCGAGACGACTGCACCACAGGAAGCTGCATCTGCTGTGGACTCGGCACCGACCAGAGACACGCCACACGAAGCCGTTCCCGAGGACACTGCCTCCGGGAGCACATCGACCAAGCCGGAGCAGCCAGGGGCTTCCATGCCGGCACGAGCGCCAGCACCACCACCACCACCTGCACAGCAGCCCACACCCGTGTTTCCGCCTCCACCGGCCCAACCGTTCTCAGTGATGAACAGCACCGGCGCCGTGGTCGGCAGCAATGGCGCCAACGGCGGCAACAATGGCGGCGGAAATGGAAACGGCGGTGGCTACCAACAACAGCAGCAGCAGCAGCAGCAGCAACAGCAGATGTTGCAGCAGCCAGGCATGGCCCTTGACTCGCTCTCGCTGATGCAGCTCCGCCGTCTGGCCGCCGAGTTCCCGCGCAACGAACCCCTCACCTACGATTATACCTACGAAGACATGGGCTGCTTTGACGAGGAGATCGACGAATGGTTCTCCTACCAGATCTGGCAGTGGGTGCGGCTCAACTACGCCCACCAGCACTTTGAGAACCGCTGGAACCGATTCTTTCGGCCCGACGAGTACTGGGAGTCCATCGCCGTGGGCGGCCCCGTGAGCAGCCACGCGGGCGCTCCGGTCCCCGAGGCCGACGCCAAGGAAGACGACGGCGAGTCTCCCACACGCATCAGCTTCATCCAGGGCGCGCTCAAGGTCCTGGCCGAGGGCGCACCCCCGCAGCCGAACCGCGAGAAAAGCGAGACCCGTGAGCGCGCCGAGCGCGCCGAGGCCATTGGCGTACTGCTCTACATCATCCTGGGCCGCTGGGCCGACACGGCGGGCGGGCGCTACCCGCCGGAATGGAGGCGCCTGGGCCTTGCGCGGTCGGCCGCGCGCGAACCGCACGTGTTTGCCATGATGAATGGCGCGGCGTTGGTGGCCGAGGCGGGTGGAATTCCCATTCTGTGGAAGGCCTTGCGCGAAGCGTTTGAGCCGTTTTGGTACGTCGGCAAAGATGTCCCGGCAGGTCTGTGTCTTTTTGTCGATCTGTGCTGACCAGGCCACTTTTCAGGGGCCCCGAAGATCCCCACCAGTCACTGCCCATGGGCGCCTTCCAAGACGCCCAGGACGACCTCGCCAACCTGATGACCATGTTCTACGTCGTGATGCAGGCGACCCTCAGCGACCCTATCGACCAGGCCGCATGCTACGTCAAATTGGGTGAGTTTGAGTTGAACCGGAGGATCGACAGATCGGTGAAGAAGCCCACGAGTTGCTGGAGTTGATGAGACTCGTTGACGAGAATCGCGAAACTGGACGGGGACACTGACTTGAAACAGTGGACCTAAAACCCCCCATCCCGGATTTCTTTATGAATGTAACATCCAGGATGCGATGGGACGACAACCCAGTCATACCGCAATGCCAGGTCTTCTTGCTGCTCTGGAAGTCTCTTCTGCTCGTCTTCGGCGGCTCGCGCGAGCTGCTGGAAACCAAGAGGGCCACCGCCGAGTCGAGTGTCGAGGAGGACAAGGAGCGCAACCTGATCATGGCCTCGCCCCTCGAGTACCATGCCTTCCGCCAGGAAATCACTTCCAAGTACCCAGCATACATTCCACCCCAGCCGTTGATACCCCTGGAAGATGATAACACCACGCTTCTGCCTCCTCTCCCCAACCACCCTTCCCGCAACAACGGCGCCAACGGCATCCTGCCTGGTCCCTCCAACGCGCACGGCGGCACCTCTATCCTAGACCAGCCCGTGCACATTGCGACACCCGCGCCCTCTCCGCCGCCCTCGCCGGCTGCCGGAGGCAAGGGCGGCAAGAAGCAAAACTACCAAACGAACCAGAACTTCCCATTCATGTACCCGCCCCTGGATGCGACTAGTAACGGCGTCGGCGGCAAGGGCGCGGCTGCCCTGCAGGACGCTCTGGTAGGCCGCAAGTGGGAGGGCGGCGATGTGCCTTCTTCCATCCTCGAGGCCGGCGAGCTCTTCTCTAAGCGCGTGCGCATGACCCGGGCCACGCGGCAGCTGTGGGAGGAGCGCGAGAAGTTCCTCAAATTTGAGCGCGGCTGGGAGGCCGACGACGACGACCTGATTGACGAGCTGGATCTGTCGTCGCTCACGCTCGCCGAGAAGGAAGAGCTGGGCCTGGTGAAGCCGAGCGAGGTGAAGCAGGAGGCCAAAAAGGAAGAAGTCGACGTTGACTACGGGCCACGTCCAGACGAGGTCAACGAGCGCGTGAAGCAGCGTTTGGAGGCATTGGAGGATTTTTACGTGAGTTTCACAGCCTGGTTACAATTGGCCAAGGCTCTGTTCCGGGCTCTATATCCCCTTTTGATACCCACCTCTACCCTTGGGTACCTTTCTAACGCGTAATCCGATCACAGTGTGAAGCACTGCCGCACTTGCAGTCTTTGGTCATCGTCCTGCTCAAGGCCATCTTGATGAACGTGGCGGTTCTCATGGCCCAAGCACCGGCTGGCCAGCAACAGCACCCAGCGGCCGGCGGCCCCAACAGCCGGGGCTATCCGATGCCGAACCAGCCCGGCGTCAACATGGGCGGAGAGCCCATTGAGCTGTCGGCCGACGAGATCGACTCTGCTAGAACGAGAGAGATCAGCGCCAAGGCCGTGTCTGGCATTCTGCTGCTGCTATTGAAGTGGCTCAAAGTCTCACGTAAGTTCCACGAAGAGCAATAAGCAGGAAAAGAAACAAAGCGAGCGAAGCGAGAAAAAGAAGAGAGAAGCGAGGAAAAGAAAGAAAGCGAGGACAAAACCTTTTACTGACCACACGATTCATAGATGTCCTCAAGTTCGAGTACCTTTCGCAGCTTCTTCTCGACTGCAACTACGTGCCGCTTTTGCTTAAGCTTTGGGCGCACCAGGATGTGCAGCAGTTGATCGACAGCAAGAGCGACAGGATAGAGAACAGGTAAGGCTGTCCCTTATGGCGATAGTGCGACTCGGCTCGTCTTCTTCATCGCCGCTTTGTCTCCTTGATTGTTCGTGAGCTGACAATTTTCGTAGCTTCTTCTACTGCTGCAATGTCCGGGCATGCGAGATACAAAAGGAGGACATCATAGATGATGACCCAGAGGACGAAGAGGAGAGCGAGGATGATGCCGCCCCGCCGGCGATTAAGCGTTACCGGTCGCCGTCTCGACAATCCGGTGGTGGTGGTTTCGACAGCAACAACAACAACAACGACCTAGGGGGCAACAGCCGGCAGGACCGGGCGGGCAGCATGCCGACGAGCCAGGAGCTGGACGAGTTTGGGCAGCCGGTGGGCGAGGCCCCTGCGCAGCCGATCACGGACTTCAACCGGCGCAATTTCTTCTCGCTGATCAATCTGTTGCGGGTGATGCAAAAGATTTGCAAGAACAAGTCGCACCGCAACCTGCTGCTGGTGCACTACAAGTCGTCCAACATTCTGCGCAAGATGCTCAAGGTGCCGCAGCCGGAGCTGCGGCTGTACACGCTCAAGCTGTTCAAGAACCAGGTGCCGTACTGTGGGCGCAAGTGGCGGCAGGGCAACATGCGGGTGATCACGGCGGTGTACCTGCACTGCCGCCCGGAGCTGCGGGACGAGTGGCTGGCGGGCAGCGACGTGGACGCCGAGGTGGTGAGCTCGCTGCCGCTGGAGCAGGCGCTGCGGAGTCTGACACACTGGTTCAATGTGCGGCGGTATCCGGACAAGATGGCGCCCGAAGTGCGGATGGCGCTGCGCGAGGAGCACGATTTCTTTGTGCGGGAGCTGGAGAAGCTGGACATGAACTGGGCCGAGCTGGGCGACGGCGAGAGCGTGATGAGCGAGTGGGATGGTTGAAGAGGGAAGGACTGGATTGGGGGAGAAGGAGGAGCTCAAAGGCTGTGGCCTAAAGTAGAGAAACTGGGTTGTGGTTATGAGAAAAACGGTCTATCAAGACAAATGAGAAAACTACTATGAATCAGTTGCCAAAAAAGTGTAGACCCCCAAAAGATTGGCTGGCAAAGGCGAAAGGGTAGTTGGAAACAGGTGCAAAGATGCGAAGAGGCGTTTCTCGGATTAACCAACATGTCCGCGTCTATGCTTACATGGGCTCTCATAAGGCGCAGGAGGCGGGATGTTCGGGAGAGGCTGTAACGAATACCCGAGCCGGTGCCCAGCCAAATTGGCGACGCGCGTTTCTTGGCCTCGTTGGCATTTTGGCAGGGTAGTTGCGTCGTGGTCGTTGTGGATCATAGTTAGTAGGCTGTCAGATAACTACATAACACACAAGCACCACTGGATGGGATGGGCTGTGCACAAAAAAAAAAAAAAAAAAAAGGCACAGCCCACCCCAACCCCGAAGGTTTTACGCGTACTCGGGATCATTTCATATGTGACGCAAATTAATTCGGGAGAGCCGAAAAAAAGCTTATTGTCGACAAGGTTGGAACGGGAAGGGTGCGAGTGAGATCGATCTCGGGACAAGGGTGTGGGCGCGAAAAAATAAAAATAAAAACTCTAAACAGAGAGTAGTCAAGGAACAACAAAGTCGTACAGAGATATATGCGACACTGGATCGTCAAATCTTGCATTCGATGTTGGCTCGTTTCTCGTTCGCGTTCACGGTATTCGGTTTGATCACGTGCGTGGAATTCGATATTTGATTGCGGCCAAAAATTATTAAGTCAAAAAACAAATTTCGTTTCCTCGGCGCAAAAAAAATCAAAAAAGGCAGAAAATATAGAAGGCGCAAGCGATGGTATAGTATTTATCTCCTCTCTTCTCCCTTACTCTCTGTCATTCGCCCAAAGACACTCAAGCAGAAATCCAGAAACCAACAACACACGGGGACAGAGCAGCAGGTATGGTAAGCAAAGTTCGATAAAGGAAAGAAAGAAAAAGGAACAAAGAAAGGGGGGTGGGTTGAAATTCAAGGTAAGACAGGGAGACAACCAGGCACCCGAAACAAAGACAGGGGGGAGAGACAATAGGGAGGAACGATTGAAGGGCAAGTGGACAAACACAGCCAGTCTCCAATCGCACTTTTCTTTTGCCATTCTCGGTCGCCTCTTTAGTCGCATGCCGGTGACAACCTCATCTTTCTCGATTCTCGCGCGTCCTCCTGTCATCGTGTACATTATACTGCGTGTAATTTTCTTGGGTGACAAGAGACGGGGGTTCCGTCTCGTCGATGATCCCGCGTTGTCGTTGAAGATTTTCGTCGTTCCGTGGTATAGTTTTTGTTTGTTTTGTTTCGTTTTAATTGCGTGGTTGGTCATTGCTGCGCGCAGCTTCTGTCTTCTCACCATTCCGGGTTCCCCTTGCACACAGTATGCCTGCAGGCGAGGGCGAAAGAAGACGCGTCACATGCGCGCACACTCTTGCCACAAGAGAAAAGGCACCGTCAGAAAATAGCCAGGGGACAGTCAGTGCGCGACAAAATTATTTCCCCACTGTCGCGCTGTCGCCACTTCTCATTTCACGATGGTAAAAAGAGAGAGCCGACATTTTTGGGTAACAACCGCCGCCGCAGCAGAATTAGTAGTTCTGCTGCGGGTTGCCGTACTTGCCGTTGTTAGCAGCAGTAGTGACCTCGGCCTCGGCCGGGGTGGTGCCAGCAGGCAGAGCGTTGGGGTCGTAGTTGCCGTTGGCGGCCTCGGGGTCGGCGCGCTTACGGCCAAAGAGGCCCTTGCGCTTGCCGGAGCCCGAGGTGTAACCGTTGTTGGGGCCGGGACCGAAGCGCTTCTCGCGCTTGTGGTTCTTCTGCAGGAGCAGCTCGGTGACGGCGGCGCAGACCAGAAATATGATGCCGAGAATGGAGACGGCCAGGGTGGCAGTCTCGAGCTTGCAGGCGGTGTGGTAGCTGGGCAGCTTGATGATGGTGCCGGCGCTGTTGGTCGAGCTGGTCGAGCTGGAGTCGCCGGTGCCCCAGGGAGTCTTGATACGGCCACCCTTGCAGGTGCCGGCACCGCTGTGGTTGGCAGCAGCAATGTAGATGAAAGCAGCAATCATGAGGATGTCCAGGAGAATGGCGAAGAACGAAGCCAGGGTGTGGCCGGCAACGCACCACAGCAGCAACACGCCGATCAAGCTGTACACGGAGATGACGCCGGCCAGACCCTCGACGGCGCGCACCCATGTGGCAATGTACAGGTTGTGCGAGTGCATCGTGGCCAGGAAGTAGCCGTAGATACCGATGACGACGATACCGCAGCCGAGCGTGAGGCCACGCCACAGCAGCTGGATGACCTTCAAGCCGATGCCGGTCTTTGCGCCCATTGTTGCGGTGTTTTAGGTGGTGTGATTAGGAGAGGGGGGGAAATAAAAAAGGTAGTTTTGTTTACGCGACCAAAAGCAGAGATGCTAGTGTGTCGCGATGGACTTGTCACAGAAGACGTGGACCGACGAAGAATGTCGTAAGAAGCTGATAATGGGAGGATGGCGAGAAGAAAGTCTCGAGAGAAGAAAGGGAATGGACGGACGGGAGAAGGAATGAGCAGAATAAAAAGAAGCAGGCAGGGAAGGAGCACCCGGGGCGTGTGCCGGGACAGTGTATATATGGGCAGAGAATGGGGAGGGATGGGGCAGGGGGGGAGGAGCCACCGGTGGAAGACTCGAGCACAGGGTTGCCGATCGCTTTTTAAGATTGGGTAGGCAGGCGCGACTCTTGGTCGAAGCTAGGGTGCAGTCTTGGTGCGGTCTTGGTGCGGTGTTGCGTGGGCAGCAGGTAAAGCCGTGTGTGCTGCGAGTGCTGGGTGTCTACGAGTTGTCTCGTTTCTGGTACCACGCTTGTCCTCTTCGCGGCAGCTGCGACCGTGTCGACACCGCACTTACATGCGTGTGCAGGTCGCTCCTGCCTTGGTGCACCAGCCTGCAGTGTACTTTACGCACTGCTACCCACGCTCTACGCTGTCAAAGCACGTTTTCCTGACTTGCTGCGATACATTATCGTGCCCTGCTCAGACCATCCCCCCTCTGGCCGTCTCTGCCATCCTTCGAACTGCATCCCATCCATCCTCGCGCTGCCCCAGGAGATCTTCCTTGTCTTGCAGCAGTGGGTCCATGCGCCCTTGCGACGCTGCATCTAGCTACTTTGTATGTACCGTCCAGGCCAGACCTGAGGCCACCAGACCAGCAAGTCAGACCTACAAAGTATTAGACGTGAAATTTTTACAATGGAGCCACGCAATGCGACGCAGCTCGAGAGCGCAGAGAGGCGAAAAAAAAAAACAGGCAAAACGGACCAAAAGAGGGCCATCAATACCACAGTGTAGCAAATGCCACCAACAAACAGGGCCAAGGGAGGCCTGCCGAGCTGGGTCTGCAAAGGGAAAGCAGATGAGACAGAAGTGTGGAAATGACACTAGCGGTAGAGGGAGCTAATCTTTTTTTTTTTTTTTTTTTTGGCAGGACCCTCTTTTCCGCCGTCTATGGGACAATTTTTCCCCTCCAAAATTTGGCCATGCTTCAGAGTTACCTCTTTTGAGTTACCTGCTTTCGAGTTACCTCTTGTTCTCGTCTCGTCCCTTGTTCTCCCTCGGTCTCGGCGCCCTCACTCTCTCTTGTACTCTGTCACACCGCTGGCCAACGCAGCCAACGCAGCCAACGCAGCCAACGCAGCCAACCCACACACCCACCCACTGTCCCTCTTCATCCCTCCCTTTCAAACACCCCCAATCCTACCCAATCCGATCGATCGCCGTCCTCCTCGACGATCCAATCACGAACAGGGGGGAAGCTGTGTGTGCAGAACCGTGTGCTCGAGCTAGCCATGGGTGTGTTCGCTGGTGTGTTCGCTGGCTGGCCTGTTCGCTGGGCCTTGCCGCTGTGACATCTCCAGATCATTATGCGACACCACACTAATACGACTCGACCCTGACACCGCTCCCGTGCTCGATATTATTACACCGTACCACCGAGATGAGCTATGGGGACCAGGGGCCTGTCGGCTTGCTTTTGGCTTCTCCCTCGGCTCTCCTGTGGCTCTCCTGTGGTCCTCGTCTACTCCAGATTGGCCCTGTCTTGGCCGGTCCTGAGACTCTGCAACACGCTATAGGGTAATGGCTACTGGCCCTAGGCTGGTGTAATCTTACATGGTACAGGCCAGGGCAGCCATTCTTGGCGTCTTATTCCACTGTTTGTTTTGCATGACTCGTCGTCTGCTCTTTCAGCCTTCTTCAGCGCCCAATCTGTCGAGGCATCTTACTATGCATCGAGAGTTTATCCTCTTTTGCCTCACATTTGTCCGTGCTTTTCTCTGCATCCACCTTGTGAGTATCGTACTACTTTGCCTGCACAAATCTCTGCGGGCCTTTCCGTTTTCGTCTTTACTTTTCATCTTCTTCACCGTCTTCATCAATGGGGACCACGCGAGCTGGCCATGACGACAGCCCTCGCCTCCTCGCCAGCTCTCGTGGTCTGCTGCAACCACGCCCAGCTGGCCAGCTTGGCCCTTCAAGGGCTTGGTCGCCTGTGGAGCCACACTGCTCTCCTACGTCTTCTAACAACCATTGCTACCCACCTCTATCGATGACGTAGCCGTGAGCTCAGCACCACCTGGACAGCGAGCTTTCAGCTACCATGGGACAGCACGAGTGCTTGGGCCATCCTCACGGCACTGGCGCCCGCCCTCCAGCCACTGTGCCAATACGCCGTCTTGCCTGGTCGACGGTGGTGGTGGCTGGGGGGTGGTCTGTTAGCAGTCTGTGGCGTCGCCTCATGGCACAGCAAAGATTTTTTTTTCGTGCCCTTCATTGGCGTCGTCTTGGTGTCTTTTGGCCCTCTTTTTTTTCTCGTTTTTCTTCTCTGCCTTCCTTCCTTGCCTACTTTTGCTCTTATGCTTGCTTTCAGCTACCCATGGGAAGGTGGACCCACATATATGCCGTAGCGCTGCTCTTAGCTCGCTTCCTTATTTGTCTGTTCATTTGTCCATTTTGGCTGTAACTAACTAGTCATTACTGGCCTTCTTTTTTTTTCTCTTGCCAGCCACTACGTACTCGTAGTATTCCTTCATTCGGTGTGTCCGCCAAACGAAACTCCCATGCAGCCAGCAAAGATGTGCAGATACGCCCCATGCTGTGGCCTAACGCTCTTGTCCTGTCTCACGACATGCCTTGTCCCATGATCTGTCACGCTGGCATCCATGCTGATACTAGGTTTCTCACGCACTCTCAGGCGCGTCTTGTTCAAGGATTTCTCCTCCCTTTCTGTCAGCTTTGTCAATCTCCTACGCGGACGATCCCCGGCCCATGGCGTCCCTTCCAACTCCATCCGTTGGCATCCGCTTCATTTAGTGTGTGTCCACCTATGGTGTGCCCGCTCCCATCAGAGGCCACTACGGTACTACAAATACATCGAGTCCACAGCGAGTCTTCTTCATCGGGTCCACCGTTGAAAACCTGCAGCTCCGTTCCTGGGCCCGTCTTACCTAGTAGGTACAGCCATGACCAAAACAAACACGACTGCCAAACAGAACACAGCCAAAACACAAAAGCAGAAAAGGCGCGTCGGCGGGTCTTCTTGGTTGACCTCATAACCGCTCGCCGCATTCTGCACCGGCTATACTCCCAAGCTGCCGCCGACGGAACCTTCCACTCTTTCTCTCTTTTTTTCCTTCTCTTGCTTCTCCCTCTCTTATCCGTGCGCCATTTCCGAGCTCCGAGTCTGCGGTATTAGCTTGCCGCTCCCAATATGGGCGGCCGTGTCAGGTAACAAGACACTAATCTGTGCCCAAGGTCTGGACTACTGCACATGCCAACTAGGATCATTTTGGCCTGGTCTGTCCAGTCTGTTTCCAACCTGTTTGCTCATGTGATGGCATTCCTCCTGTGTATGCGTTTGAGGATTGGGTCTCAAGTCTTGGGTCTTGTGGTTTCCCTCCCCGTATCCTTCATTCAAACTCACACCGTTTTAGAATGGTGTACTACCGGGAAGTAAGGAAGTATGCACTCATACAATGTAGTCTTCCGAGCGGCATACCAGTTCTGGGTGCCGACACCCCTGCTTCTCGCCCATCTGCATCTATCTGGCCACCTGAGCGGAAAATATATGGCTCCCCCTCCTTCTCATGCAGTCATGCACACCGGTTTTGATGGCGTTGATATGGCAAAGAAAAGAAGAGGAAAAAAAAAGGATAAAGGATGAACACGACCCTGGCAGTCAAAACCAGGAAAGGTAGAAGGCTGATGACTTGCTTGCTGAACGACGCTCGTGATAGGAGGTGTAGATGAGAATAAGCACACCAGACGAGCGCAAGGCCAAGACTAAAAAAGGCAAGGATGGCAGGGAGAATGCGACGTCAGACAGTGGCGAACCCGCCTCAGAACCCCTGTTTTGCAGGTTTCGAAGCCAGGTCGGTCACGTGCATATTATATCACGTGAGTTTATCTCCGCGTCAGATGACGTGTCATCTGATGTGTCATGTGGCGAGTCATATGATAGATCATATGACTGTTCATGTGATGTATCCTGTGACATTTCATGTGATCAGAATTATGACTAAACATAGTGGCTGGTGACTTGTGGCGCAGTCCCATCAAGCCACATGTGGCTGCCGGGCTGCGGATGTTCGGATCGGGCGTCGGATCGGGAAACCGGGCGGTTTCTTGCTGCATGGCGACGACAATGTCCATTTTCAACGTGGATCTGCGTCGCCCCCTTTCCTTCGGGACCGCATACCCACATCGGCGTTGCGTGGGTCCCTCTCGTGTGCCCCCCATACCGGCTGCCGAATTTGCGCCTTTTTCTGTGACGCGGATGCTCGTTGAGCAGGATACGGGCGTGGCTCCTTCCCCACCGGCTCCTTCTGTGGACAGTTGAACAGCTACAGGACATGCTAGTTTTTTCAGTTTTGGTATGTTCTGGCATGTTTTGGATGTTGAACGTTTGAATATTTTGAGCAGTCTTGAAGATGTGCCTCCCCGTATGATCGCTGGATCACGTTTACTTTAAGTTTTTTTTTTTTTTTTGAACCAGATGTCTTCCCGTGTTCTCAGTACTTTTTCATCTCAGCTGTCCCCTTTCCCCCTTTTTTTCCTTCTGCTTCTTTCTTTTCTTGCTCGTGACGTGCAACACCTTAAAGTGGGCTTACCCGTGACGACGGCCAAGACGAGCCAGAAGAGTCGAGGGCCAGCCACAGTAATCTCTTGGACGGACGGAATCTTATGATGGTGATGTCTGGGTCGCTCCACCCACACGCTGGTACGCACACTACACACGCCAAAGGGGCCTGAAGGGTCCAGAGCCGGGGTCAATGTGGCTGGGGTAAGAAAGAGGGATGTGGAAGGATGGCGTGGCAGGATGCGCCAACGAGTAATAATGCAGGCAAACAAGGCCATACTATGTAGTAGTGACTCGGTGTGTAGCCAGGTTTGCACCCAAAACCAGCTAACCAACGGGCTTCGTGGTGAGAGGTCAGAAGCTGTTCAGAGTCCAAGAGGGCCCCCAATTCCTCCTTGACGTTTCTGCCGTTTCTCTGCCGTTTCTCTGCCGTTCTCTGCAGAGTGAGCCAAAAGTCCTTATGCATGGCAAGAAAGTAGAAAGAAAACACCTGTTATCAGGCTGCTGTCCTTTTTCAGCTCTTGTTCCTTCTGCCTTTCCTGACGAGTGACGTGCTTTGGCCCCACGTGATCTCTAGAGGATGGGGGGCCGCGATCGCGATTGCACTGTGGGGAAAGCCCGGACGGCCGACCAATAGAGACGATGAAGATGGAATCTGCAGGCAAGGAGAGGAATTGGGTTTGTAGAGCGGTTTGCTCCTTCCCCGCCGGAAAACAACGGAAAGACGAAATAATGTGTAGAGAAATATGGGACACGCCGCAAAAGTGGGGGTGGGACTCTACGAGTACGAGCACTGTAAGATAAGTACGAGTACAGACAAAACCAGAGCTCATCCCCACAGGGCAGGATCGTGATCGGCCGACTTTGCCCGAACGGCCAAGAGCACAAACCTGTCCATAGTACGGAGAGTATGGCCCCAGTGCCAAATGGTGGGGAACTGGAGAGAGATGTTGGGGAGGGGAGGGGGGAGGAAGAATGGAGAGGATAACGTGAGACACCACGAGACATCAAGAACGATCTGGCCTTGTATGGAATACCTGATCTGGGCGTCAAATCTTGGCGCTGGCCATCTGGATATTGTTTGCCATTTGTTGGGCCTGGTCTTTTGGGTTTTTTGGGTTTCTTGGTCTATTGGTCTTTGCGCCGTTTCTGGCCGTTTCTGACTGTCCGTCTGGACCGTTCTATGGCTTTGCCTGCGTGCCTGTCTTCGCGTATGGCTGTGTTGGCTTGTGCCCTTTTCGGCGGGACCATTGGCTTTTCCTGTAGCCTCTTTTACGTACGAGCACTCGTTGGCGGCGTTGCGGAGCCGTCGTCGGCAAGGCTCGAGCTGCTTTTTATGCGGAACCGGCAAAAAAGGGGGAGGGGGAGAGGGAGGGAGGCAGCGAATGGAGTCGAAGTCTGGGCATGACTGGGGGCCGGGAGTTGGGGAGTCTGGGCAGCGCAACAGTCATTGGTATTCTATCTGGAATATGCAGGGTTCTTTTCCCATCCCACAGCGAAAGCGGACCGACGTTGTCGACGACGATCACTGCAAGGGCGCCGATTCTCGCCGACGACGATGGCCGTCCGACGGGGGGAAGGGGGTGCCGGGAGACAGACAACGACTCTGGAGGCGAGCTGGAAGCGAGCTGGAAGTGACCTTGGAACGCCGGGGATGCACTCATCTTACATGTAATTTGTTACAGGTCTCTGCACATGCAATGCTGCTTGCCATGAAGAAATGGCCGCCCAATTATGGAGCCGGTCCGTTGGAGGTCGTCCGGACTAACGGTTTGCCGGTGGTTGGCTGGCCGGGGGCGGTGACGCATAGCGAGTTGAAGCGAGTTGGGTGAATCAGCTGCGTGCATTGCGTGCATTGCGTGCTTTGCAGGCTTTGCAGGCTTTGCGCGCTTTGCGTTGTGCGTGCTTGCTTTTCATTCTTCACCCACACCCGTGATATCTCTCCTGTTCGTTATGCCTTCCCCAGCCGGGCTGATATGCCGGCATGTCGTTCCTTCCTATTTGGAGGGGCCAATTCTTTAATTCTGGGTTGTTTGGGGAAATGCAAAACGGCAAGTGGCCGACCGCAGGCAGAGCCTGGCCAAAATTTGGAGAACCCCCCCCCTGCACACGCCAACGGCTGTTTTTGGTAAGAACCAATGTGTTGATATCTGCAATGGATCGCTCCTTCCCCCGCGCACAACGAACAACGAACAACGAACAGAGTGCAGACCGCATGCGAAGCAATGCGTGACCCAAGCCAACACGATTGCCATTACGCATTCGAGCACGAATGGCTGCTGCGCATGCACACACGAAGCAGACCCCCCCCCAGTTATTTCCTCTCTGGGCTGCCCATTGGTGCGTGGGTTCACTAGTGCCGTGCCTTTTTGCAGGCCTTTGCAACACTTTGGTCCTGTTATTTGGTGTCCCTTCCCTTTTTATTTTTTTGCTCGTCTTGTGGACAGTCCAGAGGGCTCCACTATGGAGGAATCCTGACTAGAGCCAAATAAATTAAAAGAAAAAGTCAAAAGAAAAAAAAAAAGAAATCAAGCCAAATCAAAGAGAAATGATACTCCCTCGCACACCAAAAGGCCCGCGAACCAGCCGCAACCCATCAGCGACACCAAGCCCAAGAGGGACAGAGCACAGAGCAGCCGCTAGCAGTGATGTCGTATATCCCCCAGAAATCAGAGAGGACCCATACCACCAACCCACGTAACTAAACCAACTCGCCTGCGCCCACCCACCCCCTTTGCCAGACCAAGCAGAGGCCAAGAAAAAGTCACCGTCCACGTTTGACACCAGTATCCCCTGTGCGTGATTGGCCCCAACCAGGGGCCGTTGGGGGGGGGGGGCTTTAGTGCATGTCTGCGATCCTCCAGCACGAAGGACACGAGGCAGAGACAGAGACAGGAAGAAACAGGCGATGGTACAGACTATAGCAGCAGGCGAGTCAGAACGAGAGACAGGAACATGGATGGCCTTCTCGCGTACAGAGACAGTCGCATGCTGGGAGCTCTCCCTCTCCTGGCTTGCCTACCAACGCAGAATGGGCCCGGATTGACAATGGGCCAGGCAAAAGCGCCCAATAACGTGTTATACACTAGCAGCGCCGAAGCGTCGCCCATGGTGGTATTGTCCCGTCCCATCCTTTGGCTGCGCCTTGGTGCGTCCGCGTGCAGCTCTTGCATGGGGGGGGGCCTGGCTGGTCCCTGCGGCCTTGTCGCCGAAGAACCGTCGTATTTACTTCGATTTCCGTGGATTTACAGAGCAAGTGATCCGCGCCCCCCCCCCCAAAAGCAAAATGCTGCAGCATCGTCGATGGACATGCCAAATCATACGCAGGCAGTACGTGAGCAATACTCGCACGCAGCCATTCGGGAAGCGTTTTTCCATTTTGGCAGAACAACGTCCCCCCCCTGGCCTTTTTTAGTTCTTCTGCTTCCTGTTTCTCGGTTTCTCTGCACGTTTCCTGACATCCTCGCATGTATCTCACATGTACTGACCTCCAGACCTGACCTCCAGACTTGATCTCCAGACTTGACCTCCAGACTTGACCTCCAGACTTGACCTCCAGACTTGGCCTCCTCCAGGGAACCCTGACTTTTTGTTTGCTTCACCTCCATGTTCATCTGCCTCCGTTTGCTCCATTTGCTCCATCTACTCCATCTGCTCCATCTGCTCCATCTGCTCCATCGCTCCATCTGCCTCTATCTCGTCTCCAGAGCCCACTCACACTCATGCACCCAATGGCACGCACGCACGCACGCACGCACACACACACACACACACTCACTCACTCACTCACCCGCTCACTCTCACACACACGCTGTCTCTCTTCGTGTCTCTCTCTCGCTCGCCCACACACCGTCATTTGCCTCTGGCCTTTTGCCTCCCACCCACCCCCGGCTTTCAACTGTCCATACACAGTGGCCCGTATTCTTCTGACCCGGACCTGGCATCCTTTCCCCCTATCTGCCCATTCCCCAGCCCGGGACCCCCGCCACCGCATCGTCGATTCTCCAGACGGCGTCTGCACGCAGGCGATCCCCACAAGAGTGTGAATAGCGCAAAGGTGAATGGGCAGGCCTTTTTCTGGAGTCGTGCAATGCGTGCATGGGCTGAGTCAGTTGGTCCATGTCCATACCCGTGCATTCACAGTGTTGCTTTGTTCTTTCTTTGCCTTTGCGTCCATTGCGTTCATTGCGTTCATTGCGCCCATTGGGTCCTTCACTCATTGAGAATCCATTGTGCGCATTGTTTCATTGTGCTCTGTACATCGTCAACGAGTTGTATGCACCCAATACAAACTACCCTGAAACGCGCACCTGCATACAACAAGCCATGCACACTGGCCTTGTCTTGCTTCCGTTCTGTGACTCGATCGCTCTTGCCTGCCCTGCTCGCACGCGGCTCGTCCAGCGTCGCCCTTGGTCGGGTCCGCCCCGCATGGACTTCCCTCGTTGATTTGCTCTTGTTCCCCCCATCCACCCCTACACTCGCACGCCTGGCCATCCCTCCCACACTTTTGTTCCCACCCCCCAACCAACGCAACGCTGCCCTCGTGCACAGGGGCCCCATCATGCATGTAGCTGCTCCGTATCCTCACGGGTCTGGAGCGCATCTTGTTCGGACGGCCACCGAAGCACAGAAACAAAAAAAAATCAAAAAAAAAAATCAAAAAAATCAAAAAAATCAAAAATCAAAAAAATCTCTCCGTGTGTGGCACAGCCACTTACACACCGATGCTGGCGGCTGCAGGGTCCGTCTCCGATCGCCAGCACGGGCGGCTGACGATAGAAAAGGGCAAGCGGAAGCGTGACAGCGTCGTGTCCATGTTGTGTTGCTGTTCTGCGCATGTCTGTGCTGTCTCTGTGGTCTCTGTGGTCTCTGTGGTCTCTGTGGTCTCTGGTCTTTGTAGTCTCTGTCTGGTCTCTGGCCTGACCTTGTCTTCCTGGCCTGCTTGTCTTCCTTCCTTGCCTTGTCTTCCTTCCTGGCCTTGTCTTCATGATCTCGCCCCCCCTCCCAGCTCCTCCATCTTCCTGCGTCAGCCCTGCAGTCCGCGTGCATGGACCCCTCCCCCCCCGTCCCCTCGTGCACCATATGTGGCCTGCCTGGCCTCGCGTCTCACGACAAAATCACCTTTTCGCTTAAGTAATGCGTGCCTGCCAGCTCGACGTGTGCGCGCAAAACACACCAGGACGGTGCTGCCCAGACTTTGGGGATCCTCCCTCGACCTCTCAGCGGGTACGCGCTCTCTGTACATGGCCCTGTTGAGTTTGGCGTCCGCGTGTGGGCAGCATTAGTCCTGTTTGGCCCAATCTTTTTTGCTTGGTTGTCTCCTTTTTCTCTCGCTCCTAAGGCGCAAGGCCAAACAACCTGGGGCTGCTAGTCAGGTGTAAGTCTTTGTTTTTTTGTTTTTTCGCCTCTCGAGGAGCAAATAATGCGAAACTACTAGTCAGTGACCAGCCCGAGCACCCTGTCCTGTCCCTCTCTCCTCTTGGAGCCCTTATCCACCCTTGCCCACCTTGCCCACTCGCCTCTCCACCCCCCTGTCCCTCCCCATACTTTTCTGGCGCCCGCTGCTTTTTTGTTACTTTCGCTCTGCTTCTCTTTGGTCCGTCCGCCGCCTGGCCGGCCCCATCCCAGGAGAACCCTCTTTCTCCTCGTTTCTGCACAAGGGCGCCACAAGGCCGCGCCGTTTTGACAGCAAGAGACGCCGTTACCGTGCCCAGTCTCTGCGTGGCTGCTCCAGAACATCCCCAGGTGACTTGCTTGATACTTATATGACCCAAAACTACCCACCGGCCGTCTCCACTCTTTTTTTTCTGTGCTCGTCTTTCTGTCTGTCTTGGGAGGGGGGGTTCTCTTCCTGGTCTTTTTCTGATCTTTTCCTGCTGCCTTCTGTTCCTTTTTTCTGTTTCTGTTTCTGATCTTGTTTTCTTCTCTCTTTTCTCTCTTGTTCTGTTTCCTCTTTCCCTCTCTCTCTCTCTCTCTTCTTCCTCCCTCTCTGTCTCTCTCTCGCTGCCCCCCTCTGGCTTTCCCTTCCCCAGTCCTTTGATTTTGTTTTCGCCTTCCTTTCCTTGCTCCCTTCCCCGTCCCCCTCCAAGTCGCCGCCACGCCGTTCCTGGTGTCTTTCTTGTCTGTCCAATTAGAAAATCTCCACTCTTCCGTACGCACCCACTGCTTCTGTTGTACTCGCCCAGTACTCGCGGGACGCACTCACTCCGTGTACGTCTTCCGTGCTCTTCCTCGATTCGCACTTGCTCGCACTCTCTGCACGCCGTCTCCGTCCAATCCGTCCAAACTTTTTGGGGGAACACCGCCTGTACTTCCGTACTCCGTGTGGCCTTCCTGTGCTGTTCATCCCTCCCGTTCCTGCTCCAGAGACTCCGTGTACCCACTCAGCCTCTCCATTCCTCCCTTTTCGAGGAGTCCGCCCAATCATCCCAAATTTGTTTCCTCACTCACCCTTCTTTCTCTCTTGTGGGTGTCCTTGAAACGCGCCCGTCGCCCATCCGCAGGATACTCGCACATTTCCGGTCCTCTTCCTCCCCTCCTTCTTCTTTCCTCCTCTCCCTCGCCGGGGGAAAGCAAGCCTTTACACTCGGACAAAAAGAAAAATCGAAACAACCCCTCCCCCGAAACACTCCGGCCTCTAGTTCTGACGAGGTCACATTCATGTCTCCTAGTTCCTCCAGTCTCCCTCCGGAACCAGAAGACGAGGACTGTCGAAGATATCCGGATCCGCAATAAGGTCCGGAGCCCACGAACGGAGTAGTCCACGAAAAGGCGCCTCCAGCAGCCTGACCCGAGAACAGCAAACCCGTCTGCTGCTGCCCGCCATTGGCAGGCTTGTACACGTCCGCTTCACACGTCCGCTTCGCACGTCCGTTCTCCACGTCCCGTCTCCAGCCCACGAGCCGCAACCACAGCTTGCTTGCCTTTCCCCGCTTCCCCATTCCCCATCCTAGCAGCAACCATGGACGACCTTTCCAGCCCCAATTCCTCCATCATGAGCGTCTTCGACGGCGGCCACAGCACCGACGTCATGATGCAGGACGAGGACATGTCTCCCTTTAGTGGCAGCATCAGCCACGGCCCCGCCAAGACCTACCCCAGCCATGAGGACGGCAGCAACAGCAGCAGCCACAACAGCAGCAGCAATCACAACAACAGCAACAACAACAGCAGCGCTACGACTACGAAGCCGGTGATGCTCCTGCCGGCCTTGGAATCCAAACCTCCTGCTGCCGGGTCGCCGGTGTTGGCTGCCGCTCCGGCCCACGGGGCCGCCAGCCTCGCCGCCTCCGCCGCGAGTGGCACCCCTTCCACGAACCCGCCGGGCCAGCGGAAACGTCGCGGCAAGCGGACCGGCGAGAAGAAAGACGGCGACAAGTCGTCCACGGCTGGCGAGAACAACAACAGCAACAACGGCAACAGCAACAGCAACAACAACCCGAACACGACGACCAACGCGGCCGGCAAGGTGATCAAGCGGCGCGCGGCGCGGGCGTGCGTGAGCTGCCGCAACCGCAAGGTGCGCTGCGACGTGGTGGAGACGTTTCCGTGCGGGAACTGTCGCTGGGACAAGATCGAGTGTGTCGTGCAGGAGGGCCGGCGGCGCCGGCGCGGCCTCTTCAACCGCGACAGTGCCGCCGCCGCCGCCAGCAATGGCAATGCCAACGGCAGCACGGGCAGCGACTTCCACAGCCACAGCCACAGCCACGACCACACACACGGCCACGGCCACAGCCACAGCATCGTCACCAACGGCTCCGACGGCAGCATGAGCGGCTTCGGCGGCGGCTTTGCCCTGGGCGCGTCCCACGTTGCCCATTCGACGTCCTCGACGCTGTCCCAGGGCGACAACCCGGGTGTTTCGTTTGGCGCAGCCTCGGACTTCAGCATGCGACTCGGTAAGTGCTCTCTCTGTGCGCCTGGGTGCGTCCTCGCCCATTTCCTTCTCCTGCCACTTCCTCTTTGAATGCCTGCACTCTTTCACCTCTCTTCTGCCCTCTTCCCTTTTGCCTCTTTCTTCTTTGCCTTATCCCCCCTGCTCGCAGGGTGGCAAGGAGGACTGAGCGGGACACCTAATTCAAAATAATGGGGACACGCACAAACTATCCAAAACTGTCCAAACTACCTACACTACCCAAACCACCCTACCCAGACTACCCAGACTACCCAAAAACACGCAGCTAGCCAGCCATTGAGAATTGCGCTAATTCGACTGACCCTTCTTCCTTCCTCTGCCCTTGTTAAAGCCGCAGCAGCTCAACAACCAGCCCGTCTTGGCGCCAGCGGCGGCAATCCGCTGCTGCTGCCCAAGACCTCGACGACCACCAGCAGTAGCAGCAATGGTGTCCAACCCGGCACTGCTGCTGCTGCTGCTACTGCTACTGCCGCGATCGCAGCAGCCGCCGCCGATCCCGTCGTTTCTTCTGCGCCGCTTCTCCTGCCGGCCTTCCCGCTGCTGCCCGTCAATGGCCTCCTCGGCGACCCGCACCAGCAGGTGTCGGCGCTGCTGCCCGGCTTCATCCGCCCGCTGCCGCCGCGCATGGCGCCCGAAGACATTGTCTACCTGCACAGCAAAGGAACGTTCACGCTGCCCGACGAGACCCTGCAGCGGGCGCTGCTGCACGCCTATGTCGAGTTTGTGCACCCGTACATGCCGCTGCTCGAGCTGCAGCCCTTCTTGACGACGATCAGCGCCCGCGATGGCCAGAACGGCACCATCAGTCTGTTGCTGTACCATGCCGTGATGTTTGCGGCGGCGGCATTTGTGCCGGCCAAGTATCTCAAGGCCGTGGGTTTCAATCGGCGTCGGGAGGCCCGGAAGTCGTTTTTTATGAAAGCGAGAGTGAGTTCTTTCGTTTTCTTTTCTTCTTCTTCTTTCTTCTTTCATTTTCATTCTCTCTTCTGAACCACACTGACCGACCCCCCAGTGCCTCTACGACTTCGACTACGAATCCGACCGCCTGACGCTCGTCCAGGCGCTGCTGCTCATGACGTACTGGTACGAGACGCCCGACGACCAGAAGGACACCTGGCACTGGATGGGCGTGGCGGTGTCGCTGGCCCACACGATCGGGCTGCACCGCGACCCGCGCACGACGGGCGAGCCGGTGCGGCGCCAGAAGCTGCGGAAGCTGCTCTGGTGGTGCTGCTTCATGCGCGACCGCATGATCGCGCTGGGCATGCGGCGGCCGAAGCGCATCCGCAGCGAGGACGCCGACGTGCCCATGCTGGTGCCCAGCGACTTTGAAATGGCCATCCTGCCCGACGACATCGACGCGGTGCCGCCCGCCTGCCGGCTGGTGCGCGACCTCGACATGCAGCAGCAGCTGGCCGAGCTGTGCGTGGAAAAGGCCAAGCTGTGCGTGCTCGTCGGCCAGATGCTGCACCAGCAGTACACCATCCTGCCGCGCGGTCGCCAGGCGCGGGCGGGCAGCAGCAGCAGCGGCAGCGGCAGCAACGGCTGCGGCTCCGGATCCGGAGGCGGCTCCGGCAACGGCGACGGCAGCGACGGCGCCACCAGCGGCTCGTCGTCGTCGGGCGTGAGCATCATCCACAACAGCACCATGATGCTCTTCCCCAACCGCGCGGTCAGCGACGACGGCAAGGGCAACGGCCCCAGCGTGGTGGACAAGATCGACGCCAAGCTGCGGTCGTGGCTGCTGGCGCTGCCGCTGTCGTGCCGCTATGCCGCGCTGACGCCGTCGGACGTGCAGAACGGCCGCGCCACCGTGGCCGTGCAGCGCACGCTGCTGCACCTGGTCTACCACACCACCATGTCGGCCCTGCACCGGCCGCGCATCCAGCCCGTGGCCGCCGGCGCGCCCATGCTGCCGCTGGAGCAGCAGGAGTTCTCGCGCGCGCGCGTGCGCGACGCCGCCGACTGCGTCACGCGCATGGGCGGCGAGATGCTGCGCCTGCGCCTGGAGCCGTACCTGCCCACGGCCGGCGTCACCGTGTTCCTGCCCGCCATGTTTGCCCACCTGCTGGACATCAAGGGCGGCGTCCCGCGCGAGCGCCGCCAGCAGGCCGTCCTGGGCTTCCTCACCTGCATGCGCATCATGGAGAGCCTGCGCGACACCTATGCCGCGGCCGAGATTGCCAAGGGCTTTGTGGAGTCGCTGCTCAAGAAGGCCGGCATCGACCTGGCGTCCGTGCTGAGCTTTGCCGACGAGATGGGCGGCGGCGGTCACCACCTGGCATCCCTGCCACCACCGCCACCGCCCGAATCGAGCACCGGCGCGAGCACGCCGATCCACGGCACGTCCGTGTCGCTGCTCAACGCCACGTCCAACGTGGGCGTGCCGTACACGGAAGACGGGCTGGCGCACGCGCACGCGTCGTCGTCGATGTACGGGGGGGGCCACACGCCCAAGGCGGCGGCGGCGCGGATCACACCGCCGGCGGACAACCACATTGGACACAACCACAGCAACCACGACAACAACAACAACAGCAACCACAACATGCACATCAACATCAACATCAGCAACGTCAACGGAAACGTCAACGGAAACGTCGACAACACCGACTCGTACCTGCCGACGCCCGTGACCGGGAACCGGATGATGGCCGCGCCGAGCCAGCCGGCCCAACCGACCCATGGTCATGACAGCTTGAGTCACAACACTGTCGACGCTGTCGACCACACTATCGACCACCAGTACGACAGCAACAACGGCAGCACGAATAACAACAACAACAGCAGCAACAGCAGCAGCAGCAACAACAACATCAACACAATGGCTCTCGATGCCAGCACGGTGGCCGCGGTCGTGGCCAACCTGGCGGCCACGACCGGCCATACGACGACGACGATGACCACCACCACCACCAACAACAACAACGACCAGTCCTGGGGCATGACCCCGTCGACGAGCGCGGTCTCAGACGACCCGTTCGAGTGGGACGGCACGGGCGTGACCGACTCCGGCGCGACCAAGCTGGACTTTGACCAGTGGCTGGACTTCCCGCCCGAGGGCATGGGCAGCAGCACCGAGCATTCCTTTGCCGGGCTCTTCAGCGCCAATTTTGGCAACGACGTAATGAACACGGATCTGTGAGAGTTGGGGGGATTTTTGCATGACGGGTTGGGGGTTTATTGTATGAGGGCTCTTTCGTGTCTTGGGTTTCTTTCTGGGATTTGTTCATGGTTCGGGTGCTCCTGGATTCATTCTTGATTCTCCTGGGGACTTGTTCTGGGAACTCCAATCTTCTGGCGTTGTCGGACTCAAAAAGATCTTACCGTTTTTCGACTGGGAGGTGGTTGGACATGATGCTAGGAACGATTTGGGAAGTCCTTTTTTTTTTGGTGTTCGCGACAAAATGCTGTCGTTATCCTCGTAACTTGATCGTAACTTTTTCAAAAACAGGGCTCCTAGAGACCTTGTTTCCATTCCAGTAAATCCCAGTAAAGAGCGAAAATAAGAAAGCAAGACTTGAGACGAATGGCAAGTTGATAGAACCGCCGTGGAAATAAGGTGCCTCAAGACTGAGATGTGCCTGAATGAAAACAAACACTTTCGTGAGACGGCCAAAACGCTCTCAATTCTACGCAAAGTCGTAAGATATGCTTCCTTCACTGTCGTGCATATGCAGGTATCCCGCCACCAACCTTGCCTGGCAGAACCACTCTGTCGGGCAGGGACACGGCCTGCAAACGCGGCGGGGCCCTTGCATGGGGGCAACAAGGGCCCTTTAACAAGAGACAAGGATGCGGCCAGACGGACAAGGAGCCCCCTCTCCACAACACCGCCATAGCTGCTACTTGTCTATTAACCAGAAGCAATCAGTATCCATGCATTGTCATCCCAGAAAGGGCGTGCCTTCCGCGCGGGTGTTCGCCTTCGGTATGAAGTGCTCCTCCCTCTTATGGGAGCACAGACCAGAGCGCTATGCCGTCTTCTGTCGTTCTTTCTTCTTTGGGAATGATTGAATGGTCACGTTTCTTTTTCTTTTTTTTTTTTGCTTCTTTAATTCGCCGCATAAACGTGCCTGTGTGCGTGTGTGCCCCCCCTACCGCGTAGTAATCATAATACCAATTTTAAGTTGCTTTCGCGGCGAATCAAAAACACCAGGCAGAATCACACACACACACACACGCAAGCAGGAGACAGATTTATGCGTTGGCCCCCAAACAACAAAGCGACCGAACAGGGGCAAGAGAGGAGCCACGAACAGCAGCAAGGAGAGACGCACACGCCGTACTCTGTGCGATAGGAGGGACCAAAAAAAAAAAAAAAAGAGACAGCCCCAGCAAACAGGCGGGGAAAAGTTACGACGACAAACATCCAAGAGAGAGAGACAGAGATCTCGTCTGTGCGACAAGCGCGAACCTCCTCTGGACTGCTTGCGATCGTGTCTGGTGTCTGGTGCCTGGTGCCTGGTGCCTGGTGCTCTTGTTGTTGTCTTTCCGTCTCCCCTTTTCTTGAGCCGTCAGCCTTGCTCATGGAACACGGTGAAACACTCCGCCAAAACCTGCTTTCGTTTACGGGAACGTGAATACAGTCTTTTTTTTTTGCCTTTCCATTCTATTTTGGCTGCGATCCCGTTGGCTCATCGTCCGTCTCTCTATGGGGGCGTGGCTCCGGGTTTTTTTTTTTTTTTCCCTCCCTGCCAGTCCGTTTCCCCCCTCCATTCCCCGAGAGACACGTCTGTCTCAGCCTCTGACCGCAGCACAGCCTACGCAGCGACGAACGAGAGGAACAGCCTGACAGCCTACAGCCTGTGGGAAAGCGAGCTGCCTGCGGACAGCCTGCGGGAAAGCGAGCTGCAACCTGCGAACAGCCTGCGGGAAAGCGAGCTGCAACCCACTGAACCCCCGAGCACACGACGCGACCACGCACCGCACGACCAAGACAGACGGGACCACCAACCAGCGATCGCGACCGAGCGAGCTCCCATCCAGCACGATACCCCGAACAGCCAACCAACCTAGACAGAGTGTCCCATTTCCGAGACACCCAGCCACCGATCCTCCCCAACACGTCCGCATCCAAACGCGGCTCGCCCATTGCCACGCACAGCGAAGCAAAGAAGACACAGACACCGACGAGGACGGTGAACGGCCGGCGCAGAGAACAGGAAAAAAAAAAAAAATACGCCATGGAGGCAGGAAAAGACTAGGACTCCTGTCTGAACACCACAAAAAGACGAACCTGGGGTGCAGACCGAGCCCGTCACGGAGGACCAGACTCAGACCACAAAAAGGACCAGATTCAGAGACAGAAGGACCAGATTTTAACGGAACACAGCACAAAGAAAGACCAGATACAGAGACAGAAGGACCGCCAAAGCATCCAACACCGCCACACAAAAAGGACATGTCTCTTCTTCTTTTCTCTAGGTCGGTGCTGGTTTCTCTGGTTTCCGTTTCTCGGGCTTCTCCTACGGTCTGATTGCCCTTTCCCGCAGGCTCTCTTCTCCCAACAACGGCGAAACAACATCACACTGTCCACACAACAACGGCCTCCCTCCCCTTTGCCTCGGAGCTACCATGAGTAGCCACCCTTTCCTCTCTGTGCCCGCCGCGGGGCGTCTGGCGGTCCCGAGCCGCCAGTACTACCGCTCCGTATCCGACTCCCCGGCCCGCCAGCAGTATGCCCACCACATCGACGACCTCATCTCCCAGCTGGGCCCGACAACCGCCGTCCAGGCTCTGCGCTCGCCATCCGGGCCCTTGAAGGAGTGCATGGCGACCGCCACCACCGCAGAGCAGGCGTTTGCCATGCGCGCCGCCCGGGCCTCCAGCAGCATCCAAGGCTGGCTCGACGAGCTGTCACGCTGGCCGTGGCCCGAGCATGGCGGCTCAGCCGGCTTCGAAGGGCCAGCACCGTCGTCCTCCTCTACACGTCCTCCGACAAGCGGCAGTGTTGCGACGCGTTCCGACAGCACCACCCAGTCTCTGCCAATCGATCCAGCACCAGCACCAGCAGCGACCTCTACACCAGCACCAGCAACGACCTCTACACCAGCACCAGCAACAGCAACGACCTCGACACCGGTCCTGACAGAACCAGCACTAGTATCACCCGAACCAGCATCAGCATCAAGAACCCCAGCACCGCCAGCACAAACAACACCCGCAGCTCCCGTCACCCCAGAACGCCAAATCACACGGACAAGCGACCTGCTTGGTGATCGTCTCCAAGACGAAAGCCCGACCGGCCGGTGGATGGGCAGCCTCCCCGCAGGCGACGTCGCGGGGTACGACAAGCGGATATCCGAAATCCGGAACGAGATTGACGAGCTGGAAGTCGAGGACCTCAAGCGCCATGTGCTGCACCACTACATCCTGCCCATGTCCCCGCCGGACACCCCGTCGTTTGTCGACGCACCCCTCCCCTCCGGCTCGTCCCGGTCGTCGTCTTCGGGCTCGTTCGCGCGGATGGACGACCTGACCGCTGTTGTCTCGGCCATTGTCCTCCAGGCTCTGCCGCAGCTCTCCAAGCTGGACCGCCTCATGAACACCTGGCACATCCGCCTCGTGGTCCTCAAGAGGATCCCCCGGCTCCTGTCTGCGCTGGAAGCGGCCGAGGCAGTCATTCAGTCCGCATGGCATGCCGTCCACCTGGGGGCCGACGGCACCACGAACCCATTAGGCCAGCCGTCGTCCGATCTGCGCCGCGACGAGTTTGAGATGATGCGGTCCGTCGTCCAGCAAAAGGTGTCAGACGCCGCCCAGATCACCGACTACATTCTCGACTCACTGGACGGCCGCGAAGACACCATGCCCGACGCGTGGATCGACCGCATCGACGCGGCCGAGCGCAAATACACGGAATGGGTGTCCGTGTGCGAGCGCAAGATCCGGGAAGCAGAGTGGAGGCGCGCACGAGAAGCAGGAGCAGCGCCGCCACAAGAGACGGCCACACCGGAAGAACCTCGGACACCTGAATCAAAGCGGGCCATCAGCGACGATAGCGACGAAACAGGCACGTCTCTAGAGAGCCCGTCGCCAGAGCCGTGTCTGCCAAGGATGTCCATCTCCAAGCCAGACGAGGACGGCTCGAAAGAGGGTTTCCCGGACATCCAGTGGATCAATTCGGACGGGACGAGTCCAGACGACGACGAGCTTGCCGTCCGAGACAGCCCGACCAGCTCCCCGCCCGACTTTCGCTCCAGCTGCTCGCGTTCGGCTGTCAGCTTTGGGGATATGCCCACAGTCGCAGAAGTTCCCAGCAAAGAGAGTCTACTGGCTTCGACAGCTACGCGAGGAGCTACCGATGAGGATGCTGCTGCCGACACGTCCCTGAACGTGCCAGATGTTACGCAAAAGGACACACCAAGGAGGGACACGCAAGAACATGGCCACGAGGACGCAATCGATGATCAGGAAACCCAAGACTCGGAGCCTGCACATAGCCGCCGGGAGAGTGTGGCCAGCGAAGACGATCAGCTCCAGCAGCAGATCAGCGAGATCCTGGAATCCATCCCGGCCAACATCCAGCTGTCCTCGCAGCCGTCGCCCTCGTACAGCCACCTCAATCCTCCCGATTTCAAGCTCCCTCCCAGGGCCAAGTCCGCCGCGGACAACTACAACACCAACACCAGCAACTTTGCTCGCAGCACGTCCAGTCTGTCCTCGCGGTCCGGCACGCCGTCGTTTCTGCTTGCACCCGCATACGCACGCACTCCACGGCCCCGGCAGCAGAGAGGTCACCAGGAAATCAAGCTCTACCACCTCTCGCGCTCGACAGGCGAAGCGCCTATCAAGCTGTTCATCCGCCTCGTGGGCGAGAACGGGGAGCGTGTCATGGTGCGTGTGGGCGGCGGCTGGGCCGATCTGAGCGAGTACCTCAAAGAGTACGCCAGCCACCACAGCCGCCGGTCAAGGAGCGGCGGCGAGAGCAAGATCGAGATCCGCGATCTGCCGACCATGTCCGCGGGCGGCGGCGGCGGCGGCGGCGGCGGCTCCCGGGCGTCTTCGCCCGTGGTCTCGACTCCAGTGAAGGCGGCAGCAGCAGCAGCTGCCCGTGTGGGAGGTTCCAGTCCGCCCAGCCGGCCGCCCAGTCGGACAACAGCAACAACCAGTCGGCCGCCTTCTGCCTTGGACTACTCGCCCCGGGCGATGACGCCGCTCAACGTGCGTAAGACGCGCAGGAGCACCGGCGAGGAGGGCGGCAGCAACGGCATCAACGGCATCAGCGGCATCAAGGCTATGAGGATGATGACGCCGACGACGGCCGCAAACGCGAACGCAGCAGCAACTGCGCGGACACCCCTGGCGGCGTCGGTGACCATCTCGGCCGACACCCCGCCGTCGGCGTCGACGACGCGCTCGCGGTCCAGCTCGCACGTCAGCTGGACCGAGGAGGACAGCACGCTGGGCATGTCCGGGCCGCGGGCCAAGAACATTGAGATGAGCGAGGAGAGCAAGGCGTGGGTGGAGAGCGTCAAGGAGAAAGTGCGCATTGCTAGTGGCGAGCGCAAGGCCTCGTCTTCATCAGAGCAGACGGACGGCAAGTTTGGAGAGCTGGGCAAAGTGGGAGGCACGAAACGAGTTTTCCGAAGGGGATAGAGACGGCCAAGAAAGGCCTTTTCGAGATACTTGAAGGAACGCACGCACAGGGAAGCACATCTCCCGGGAAGGACTCTTTGGAGGAAACAAAAACACAGGTAATCACATCATCACTCGGAGGGGAAAGAGAGGGAAATCATATTCGGTAATTTTTTTATTTTTTTTGTCTTTGGATGTTTGGTCGATTTGTCGGTTCGGGACTATCTGCATTTACACACGCCAGTTTTTTCTGTTTTCTGTTTTCTTTTTTTCTTATTTTTTGTTCTTTCTTCTTTTCACGGTTTTCACATGTCTTTTTTTCTCTTTACAAGTCGGCTTCTGTTGCTGATGACATCAGAGCGTCTCTCGTTTGCTCGCCCATTCTTTCCGCTTTGTTTTTCATCTGGCTTTCACTCTTTCGTCGCTCGTCTTTCCTTTGTATTTCCTTTGTATTTCCTTTGTATTTTCTTTGTATTTTGTCTTATCTCTTGTTTCGTGTTCAACTGTTCAACAATACCCCCTCCCATTCTTTTCTATAGCATTTTCAGTATCCCCCCCCCAAGACCAAAAAAAGTAATCATAGAGAGAACAAAAAAAGGTACCACGCTAGCACCAGACAATGCATGCACTTTTTTTCTAATTCAGACAACTTAGAAAGGAGAGAACGCCACTTTGCATCGGTCCATGTTGTGTATTTCCCGACAGGTGCAGAAAAGGAAGATTCGGCTCGGTGGTCGAGGAGCAGGAGGGAAACGTCCAGGGGGAAGTCGCGCGCCAGCTGGGGACACTCCGTACCAAATGGCCAAGCATGTAAGATCAGATGTTTCCTCCCTCCCCCCTGCCCTTCCTCTTTGCCCGCGGTCAAAGGACCCTCGGCGGTTCCAACCCAGCCTCCACGATTCGTATGTCGTGACACGCAAGCCATCTCATTCGGGTTGTCCTTGTTGACAGCACTTACACAGTGTGCGCCGGAGGAGCTGTTGAAGGAGAACCGGATCCGTGATATGGGCCCAAGTGTTGACATCCGTACACCCTCTCCTCATCGTCCTTCCTTCTCCTCTCCTCACCCTCCCCCCATCATCCTTCCTTCTACTCTTCCCACCCTCTCCTTCCCCAGCCTTTCTCCGCACGTGCACGTCTCCAAAAATAACTGAACACCGAGCTTCACCCTTTTTCCTGTCTTTCGGTCTGTGCCCAGCCGGACGTGGCTCGGTGTTTTTTTTTTTTTTTTCTGGGTGATACACATCATCCTACATCTAAGGAAGGAGGCGGGATCGAAGGTGGGCAGTGTGGTCATCTACACATGAACTGACGTGCATACAAGCAGTTTCCATCATTCTCTTACACATGCTACACATCGGGACAGACACTTGCACCATGTACACGCCCCGGCACCATAACACATCCGGACAGGTGACACGTGACGGGCCAGGAACACACATGCATTTGTTGGAACATTGTCCCAAGAAGGGGTAGTGAACTTTACTAGGGAAAGATTGGGGAAACAGGGGAAAGGGAAACAAGAGAAACCCCGAAACAGGCAAAGAAAAGAGTCACAAGAGAGGAAAGAGGACCCCTGGGCTTCGTACCGTGGCAAAGACGTGGCATTAAGCATCCGATTCATTTTCGATGCATATTTTGGGGCCGCCTAGACGAGGAACATGAATAGGAAAATCTGATAAAAAAAAAGAAATACAAATAAATGGAGGTAAAATAATAAAGGACACTGCCGAGAAAATCTGGGGAGAGCTAGTACAAGTGTAGAACAGGGTAAAAAAAAAAAGGTCCTCCTCCTCTCGTCCTGGCTTGTCCTTGTTTGGGGAAGTCCCCTCTGGGGAAAAAAAAAGGGCCAGACCGCCCGAGTATGAGTCAACAAAGGAAGTGGGTTCAAGATCACTGTCATAGTCAGTCTCCCAAGCAGCCGTACACATACAATGGCCTTTGTGTGTGTTTTCTGGTGGTCTCGGATTGGCCACCGCACAGCGCTAGCTCCTGGTCAGGAACAAGAAGCAACTACATAGTAGCAAGATACATGCATTGGGCCGAGCTTGAGATTGTCAGGGAGAGCGTCAGTCTATGGCTGACAAGAGGTCTTGCTCGTTTTGGGCATTGGGCATGTTTCATTCGTCCAAACGGCCGGCCCTAGGGCCTTGTCTCATTCGGCTCTTGGGAGGAAGATCGGGGTGGCTTGTTTGCTCCCGTCAACCTAGGCTCTTGTTCCAGCTCGGGTAATGATGCACTATGTATGATGCAAGAGCTTCCTCTAGGCCGAGGCACCCAGAGAGGAGCAAAGACGAACCACCGCCGGACCGAAGCCAAAACGAGGTGTTGTGACGGAGTGTATGCATGACTCTTAACCAAGGTCCCCAAAACGCAAGGCGCACGCACAGAGACAGGCAGGCACGCGCACACAAGGAAGAAGAAAGAAAAAAGAAAAAAGAAAAAAAAGAAAAAAAAAAGTGAGATTCGGGCCATAGATCTGGCTGGGCTTTTCCACTGGGCCGTGTGGTATTGCAGGACAAGGCGCAGGAGGGAACTACTGTATGTAGGTAGGTTTAGCATGGGTAGGAGTTCTAGCTAGGAGGACAAGTATGCATGGCAAGGAGTCAGTAGGCAGGAGTACGCGCACGCGCCTGCGCGCAGCCGCAAAAGGAACAGATTCGTGGGAAAGAGTCATTCCTCACATTGAGAACAAGATCGACACTGTACCACGATGCTTGGCGCCGACATTGAGCAAGAGAAAGACTCGGGACGAAGACGAAAACTAAGAAGAGAAAAAAAATGACAAAAATACAATGAAGAAAGGGTACATAGTAGCACACTTCTTACACTCCCCATACGCCATCCTGCACGCCCCGTACACGCCCCGTACACGCCCCGTACACACGCCCCTCCCCGACCGGACAAAGGAAAAAACAACTAGGGGAAAAAGAATGGGCGCGTGCAATAGTACTTTCTATGTGAGTTGTGTGTATTACGGGAGGACCATGGCAGCAGGAGGGGGTGGATGCCTCCGGGCAAGTTGTCTTTTTCTTTTTCTTTTTTCTCTTTTTTTTCTTTAGAAAAGAGAGACGCGCGACAACAGTAATAGTAGAGACAACCTCCGAGAGAGCCCAGGAGGGGGGAACACCGGAGGTGGAAACATCGGGGGAGCCGCACCGAAGAGGCCGAGTTTGGGCCGCTCCACCTGCCTGTGACACATCGGAATCGGAGCAGAAGGGGGGGTTCCAGATGCAGCATGCTTGGGGGCAGGTCCAAGGGTTTCTTTTTGTCAGTGGTTAGTGCTATGTGCGTGGCTGGATTTGCCTGCTCCATGTGTGGCAAGTAGCGTGGAATATAGTTAGGATACTATGTATTTAGTGTATGCGTGTCTGTGGGTATCTTTTTTTTTCTGTTGGAGTGCTCCTGCGGAGTCAAACCCAAGAAGAGCATTGGAAAAGAAGAGATGGGGACGATGGGGACGATGGGGCGGGGAGGCTTGGATGGGTCCCCTGGGGAAGGGGTCAAGAAAAGAAGTCGGAAGCGGTTGGACGCCACAAGACTGAGATGGAGACATTTGTGAGAGTGGGAGGGCAGGCGAGAGCCCGGCGATCACGAAATCATAAAGTAACGAAAACGAGCCGAGTTGATGAGAAGGAGAGAAATCAACAACAGTCAACTAGAGCATCAAGAGAACAGGGTTGTTGAGCTTGGGCACGAGACAAAAGCATTGGGCTTGTTCTGGTAAGCGGGAAACAGAAGGCTTGCGGTTGGACGAAATTGTTGGTGAGGGGAAACAGAAAGAGGAGAAGGGGAGGAGGAGGAGACCCAAGGAGATTGGACCCAACAAAGCTGCTGGCAAGTTGGGGTATGTTGAGACTGGAGGGGGAAAAAAAAAAGTCGGAGACCGAGACAATGAAGGACATGCATCCAAACGAAGACAGACAGCCGGGACGATCACACAGGCGGCGAGGGCCTCGTACACGGAATGGAATCCTGATGCGGGCCCTGTGCGTGTGTTCATTCATACATAGTACAGGGCCGTTCATTCATTCATCAGTTGTTACGACGTAGTCCCTATGCCAGGTTGGCACATGGTCCTCTACGGGTTGTTCTCGAAACATGCACTCCTGGCTGGTACTGCTGTTCCGTGTGTTTTGCATTGCTTGATACAAGGCACGATCAAGCATAAGAGGTGACAGGCAAGACAGGGACAAGATACGTTGAAGTTGCCGGAGGGGAAGACCGGGAGGAGGCCGGAAAAGAAGTGGACATATATTACACCGTGGTGGTAGTCGCATTTTACTACATAGTATGTACTTACATGGCAATCGCCAATACAGGAACTTTCCGGGCTGGGGGGGGTTGCATTTTCTGTTGAGACGCAAGGGTATACGAGTAGTCGTGCCTTGGAAGGAGGAGGAAATGGAAAAGAGAAACAAGAAAGTCGAGAGGTTCAAAGAGGTAGGAAAGAGAGAAAGACAAAAACACACAAAACACAAAACAACCAAGATATCGGGCCCATCTCGGACATGGGTGGACATGGGTGGACATGGGTTTCGGAACTGCATCCGGGACCGTCTCACCGGTCAGGTTTTTTTTTCAAGACGGGTATGGAGAAGTTAAGAATAGAAAAGATGAGAGAGGGAAAAAAAGGCTGGATGAGAAACACCGAAATGAGCAAATCTCACATGGGCACATTTGGGGCAATATTGCTTCCCCAACGGGGCGTCCGAAGTCGCAGCCGGGAAAGCGGCCAAAAAGGAAGGGGGTTGGACGGAGGGTGACAGGGGAGATGAGACAAGTTGGGAGGGAAGGCAAGGAGAAGTTGCAAGTGAATGGAAAGTTGGGCGAGTTGCGAGTTGCAGAGAGCAGTTGAGAGTTCAAGACTGTGAGTCACAGCCTGCGAATAGGGAGCTGAAATGAGAAACGATATCAGATAGACAGGCCGGGATAAGACTAAGCCGAAAGAGAGAAAACAAGAGAGAAGGCGAATCAAGGAAGAACCAATCGAGAAAGGGAAAAGTATTATGTGCCCGAAAGGAAAGTTTTATTTTTTTATTTATTTTTTATTTTTTATTTTAAATTTACAACTGCAAACCATAGACGAACCACAGCCAAGAACCCCGACTTGACAAGCCACAACAGCAAAGAAAAAAAAAGAAAAAAAAAGGAAAGGAAAAAGAAACGAAAAACATGGCCAACGGCACTAGCGAGTCTTGTTCAAGGCAAGTGGAGTAAAAAAAGAAAGAAGGAAAGGAAAAAAAAAAAGAAAACCGTCCCTCACAAACGCGGAGCCATACTATGTACTATGTACAGTAGCATGCTCACAGTGACAACTGAAGTACCGGAAGCCACAATGGAGACAGAAAGGCTGCAGTGGAGCCCGGATGCGTGAAAGCAAATGCGCCAGGGTCCAGTCCAGCGGGTCTCAGGTCGTTTGGAGGCCGTTTGGAGGACCTCTCCCACTGTGCACACTGTGGAAACAAGGGGGGCCACCCCTGGGCCCCTCTCGGGACAATTCGGAGCAGGTTGGTGATCCAAGGGCCCCACTATGCCATGTAAGTGCCCCTAGAGGAAGGTATCGTTTGTGGACGTAGGTACGTGGGAACCTTTGAATTTTCTGTTCATTCCCCCTAGTTGCGCAGAGTACGGTGTATTGTCCCCCATCACCAACACGTCGTCGACAGCCAGCATAATCCAATCCCCCCTCCCAAAACAGGAGATGCGGCCAGGAACAGCAGACTTTGGAGAAGCGGTATGTTTTTGATTATGTTCTCGCTGAAAATCGCTCATGCAGCTCTTTGCAAAGTCAGACCGGCGTGGGGGACAATCTCGTGCTGTGTCTGCCCACAGCCTCGAACCCAGAATGCCACAGAACCATGGAGACGCAGCAGGAACCTGAATGGAAATTGAAAAAAAAAAGGAGAGAAACGAGAGACTCTCCAGACCCACGGTTCGGGACGCCGTAGCATTTGTCTAACCACAAGTGAGGGCCGGTTGCTTGCTGAGTTTGTTCGTTTGTTCGTTTGTCTTGCCATTTGCTGATGTTCTTTCCCTACCGTGCCATTGGAAGGAACGCCTGTTCCACCGAGAGACGTCGATTTTCCCTTGTTTCTCTGGACTTCTGCCGACTGGCCACGCCTTTTGCGGTGCCCCTCTGAAGTCTGCTGCTGTCTGCTGCTTCCCGTCCGTCGTCTCCTGTTTTCCTTTCCTGCCTGCCCTGCCATCAGCTGTTTGTCGTCCCTTGTGGGCTCTGCTCGTAGATGGATCTTTTATTTACTTGGTCCAGGCCCGGTCAACACGGAGAGAGAGAGAGAGAGAGAGCTCGTAATGCCACCTGTGGCTTGTCCCTCTTCCGGTTTTTTTTTTTTTTTTGGCCTGCCTCCGTCAGCACGCCAAGTCCGGCGCCTCGAGGCGACTTTTTAGCCACCGCCGTCGCTGGCCTGGCGTCCCACAGTCGCCCACCCGCTCCACTGCGGCCATGCCTTGCTCCTGGAGCAAGTCCAGGAGCGGTCATGGAGTTTGTTCGTCCCAAGCTTAGCACGCCCGGCTGGTCGATCCGTAAGATTATGTGTAGTGGCATCTTACGTACCATGCATGGCCAGACAACTCGTACATGTATGACGGATACGAGTACTTCGAGTCCGGCCGTTTCTGTCAGAAAAAAAGAAAAAAAAAAAAACAGAAAGAAAAAAA
>PCDI01000006.1:1887928-1942336 GCA_002778195.1 Raffaelea ambrosiae
CCAGCCGCACACGTCGGAGCCCCGGCACGGCACCCTGTCCAGTGGTACAGAGACGAGGGGCGCATGAGGCGCATGTAGGATAGATACTTTGTGTGATTGCGAATGTACGGAAGCTTTGAATATGCCTATCAATGTTGTCTTATGCTTCACCGCATGCCCAACAAACTCGCCGACCGCTCCTTCGCTCCTGCCGTCTACGGCCACGTTCAACAAATTCGCCAGGCCTGCCGTGTGCACCCAAGCCCGGCCGTGCCTGCCTTCTTCTACTTGACCCCAACTGGCCTTGTTGCCTCTTTGGGGGTCAGCAACGAGCAAGCCCGGCGTATTTCTGGGTAATTCTGGGCATTGCTCACTAACTGCATACTCGTAGTCAGTAACAGTCCAGAAAGAGGGTCCAGGCCCCCCCCGTCTCCGGCGTCGCTCCAGATCTCCATTTTGGCCCTTTCGCTTTTTCTGTCGCTTTTCTGCCACTTCTAGGTCTGCCCGCCTTTTCCACCTGGCATTTAAAGCGCATGCTGTTTCCTCTTTTCCACGTGTAAGTTCCCAAAGGAGCTGCGCACTGCCTTTGAAACGGACCGGGAGATTTCGGCATTGCATCGTATTGCAGAAGAAAACCCAAGGGGAAAAAAAGACGAAACCGAAACGAGAGCGCAGACGACACCCAAAAGAGCGCCAATTTTTTTTTTTAAAAAAAATTGAAATTTAAAAAAAATTGACAGCTCCCAACCCGGCTCCATCGCGCCTTCCTCCTCTGCGGCTCCTCGCACACGCCTATCTGGCCTGCCCTGCTGCACCTTCCCTGCCTGCAGCTAACCAAACTACCCTACCTGCCTGGCCGAAACCACAGGCGAAACTACTGCGAGCATCGCCAATCCGCCAAAGGCCTCGCACACCCTCTCATCCGCATAGACACACACACACACACACACACACACTTTCACGCATCGCCTGGCGCACACACCCCCAGCTTTTCCCCAGCTCTTATTTGCTATCCGTTATCTATTTCCCTCGTCTGCACTCTGGTCTGTCGCCTGTCTCGCCCTATCTCTCTTGAAACGCGCAGTGCAGCGAGACGAGGCCTGCCTCCCTGTGTGCTTTCTTCTTTTTCTGGTGCCCTTTTTGGCCCTTTTTGGCCTCTTTATCGACCTCGTTTTTCGACCCTCGTCTCGACGTTGCTGTGGCCCTCGCTCGGCCTCTCTCTCCCGCTCCTCGCCAGTCCCGCTGTCCACTTCCCGGCCGCCCTGTTTTGCCTCCCACGCGCATCCGACACAGACTCTCGACCCCCCAAAAAGATACATTCAAAGATACATCGGAACCCCCCCCTGTATCGCCTCCCTCCACGCCCATCCCACCCCCTACCCCCCCATGCTCTAGAAACGGCATCCGCATGGGTCCAACTCACTTAGCTCGGCGGCCCAGTCTTCGTGCGCTGCGCCGTCAGAAGACCTTAAATGGACTAATCGTCGCCAGCGTCCGTCGACCTCCTCCGCAGCTTCTTTGCGTGCTTTATCGTCCCACAACCACAGCCGCTTTCTCGTCCACCACCAGCACTACCCGTCCAGCTACTGCTGCTACTGCTACTGCTGCCGCCCCTGCTGCTAGTCTCGCCGCCCGCCAGCCCGCCGCCCGCCTCTGCGCTTCCGCGCCGTCACCCTGTTCTGCTGCGCTATCTGCTGCTTCTGCTGCTTCTGCTGCTGCTTCTGCGCCCTTTTCGCCTTTTTCGCCCTATTCGTCGTCTGCCTTCTCGACCACCCGTCCACGCTTGTTCTCCGCCTCCGCCTCCTCCTCTTCGCCGGCCCTTTCGCTCTCCACCTCTTGCTCCTCCCTGCGCTTGTCGCCCCCCTCGCCTATTTCTTCTATTTCTCCTCTTTTCTCCTCTCCTCCTCTTCACCTCCCACCGTCATCCGCAATGGTGCCCATGGCGTCGTATTCCTCCCACAGTGTGGCCACTTCTTCTTCTGACGCCTCCACCCCACGTTCTTCTTCCCCGTCTTCGTCCACCAACTCTGGTCGCTCCTCGCAGACGGCTATATCTAACGGCAACCGCCTCTCACACTCTTCCTCCCGCCGTCTCTCTTCTCTGAACCCCATGTCCACCGTCGATCTCTCTTCTATTGTCGAGTCTATGAGAATGGCATCGCTGGACCAACATCGCGGCTACGCAACAGACAACTACGGCGAAATCCAACAGACCAAGATGACTGAATACATTGCTGAGCACCAGGCCGGCGGCTACCAGGTGCTGCGCGAAGCCCACTGGAATAAGGGTAAGCTTCTTGGTTTTTCTTCTTTTTTTTGCGTTTTTTTTTTCAACAATTTTTCTCCTTTGCACTTCCTTTCAGAGCGTCGTCCCTGCATCGTTTTCTTTGTTGCTCCTTCTCGATCACTTTTTTGCCACCATCTCTTTATCTCCCCATCTCCCCATCTCCCCATCTCCCTAATTTTTTTTCCCCGTGTTTTTCTGCCACTCGCATTCTCTGCCCACACATCTCGTCCACGCCTGCACTTCCAGCACATTCTTTCTATGCTATGCCCTGCCTCTTCTCCCGAATCTCCTCACCATGCTAACCACGCCACAGGCCTCGCCTTCACCCCAGAGGAGCGTGCGGTCAAGAACCTCACGGGCCTCGTCCCCCATGTCATGGAGAGCATGGACACCCAGTGCCAGCGTGCCCTGAAGATGATTCGCTCGCGCCCGACAGACGTCGACAGATACCTCTACCTCTCCACCATCAAGGGCGAGAACGTCGACCTGTTCTACCGCCTGCTCATCGACAATGCCGCCGAGCTCATGCCCCTGGTCTACACCCCTACCATCGGCGACGTCTGCCTGCAATACTCCACCCTCTACACCCGCCCAGAAGCCCTCTACATCTCCATCAAGCAGCGCAAGAGCATCAAGACCATCCTGCAGAACTGGCCCTACCCCAACCCAGAAATCTGCGTCGTCACTGATGGCTCGCGCATTCTTGGCCTGGGTGATTTGGGCCTCAACGGTGTGGGCATTCCGGTAAGTTCTCCAGAGTTCTCAGAGTTTTCAGAGTGTTCTAGAGGTTTCTAGAGCCTCTCTTTTCCGGGGGATTTGTGGCCTTTTTTTTTTCCCAATCTTTTATCCGGATCACACCATTTGTAATTCCACCTACTAACCCAAACAGATCGGCAAGCTCGCCCTCTATACCGGCGCTGCTGGCATCCGCCCCAACAAGACCCTGCCCATCGTTCTCGACTGCGGCACGTCCAATGAGAACAACCTGAAGGATCCCCTGTACCTCGGCATCCGCTCCAAGCGCGTGCCTGTCAGCGAGCAGCAGGCTTTCATGGACGAGTTCATGGAGGCCTGTGCCGAGGTCTACCCGGACATGGTTGTCCAGTTCGAGGACTTTGAGAGCGAGAAGGCCTTCAACTACCTCGCGCGCTACCGCAACAAGTACCGCTGCTTCAACGATGACATCCAGGGTACTGGTGCCGTCGTCTTGGCTGGGTAGGTGTTTCGTCCCAATTCCCCCCAATCGTCTTACACGGATTGTGTCACGTGATAAATGTGACTAACAGGCCCTCCTCCTTCCCCACCGTACAGTTACATCGGTGCTGTGAACCTGTCCAACGTGCCCCTTGAGGAGCAGCGTCTCGTCTTTATGGGTGCTGGCTCTGCTGGCGTTGGTGTGGCCAAGCAGCTGGTCCAGTACTACACCCGTCGTGGCCTGTCCGAGCAGGCTGCCAAGGACAAGTTCTACCTGGTCGACACCAAGGGCCTCGTCACCGCGGACCGGGGCGACAAGCTCGCCGACCACAAGAAGTACTTTGCCCGCGTCGACAACAACGGCCACCAGTTCCGCACGCTGGAGCAGGTCATCGAATACGTCAAGCCGTCGGCCCTGATTGGTCTGACGGCCACCTTTGGCGTGTTCACCGAGTCGGTCGTGCGCGCCCTCAAGGCCTCTGTGGACGCCGGCGGCATTGGCCGGAGACCCATTCTGTTCCCCCTGAGCAACCCCCTGACCAAGGCCGAGTGCACCTTTGAGCAGGCCATCGACTGGACCGACGGCACCGTCATCTTCGCGTCCGGCTCGCCCTTCGCGCCGTACAAGGTCAAGGCGGGCAACGACCAGAGCGTCACCTACTACCCGAACCAGGGCAACAACGTCTACGTCTTCCCGGGTATCGGCCTTGGCGCCATCCTGTCCAAGGCCACGCGGATCACGGACGACATGATCTACACTTCGGCCGAGGCTCTGGCTGGCTCCCTGAGTGTCGAGGAGGTCCAGAAGGGTCTGATCTACCCCGACATTAACCGCGTGCGTGAGGCCAGCCTTGTCGTGGCCCGCGAGGTGATGAAGGCGGCCCGGCGCGACGGCGTCAGCGGCCTGCCCAACTCGCAGTGGGTTGAGTGGGAAGAATGGGGTGATGTTTCTCTGAGCAAGTACATCAGAAACGAGGTCTACGACCCCAAGCCGTAAGCCTTGTTTGTTCTGTTAAGAGCAAAAGAGTCTGAATGTGAAGAAGAAAAGTTTGTGATTGGATTGGGTCGACAAAGGTCGACAAAGAGAGAGAGGGTGAAGATAGTGTCTGGCTGCGCTACGCTATGCTGATTCCTCTCGGCATTCTCTTTTTTTTTTTCTCAACAAGTCTCTTTCTATTCTTGTTCCATTTAAATGTGCGTTGTCATTTGTTCTGGTTTTCTTTCTTTCGCCGCCCCCCCAGTTTTCGTTCTGCTGTCTTGTTTGTCTTTTTTTGCCTATATATATATTTTTTCCCATCTGCATTTCTTTTTTTTTTGTTTCACGAATGATTCCCCACATACATCCTCTTCGGGGGAGAGCTGGGAAGCGAGACGAGACGGGAGGCAACGACCGTTCGTCAGCGCACTTTGGCTCATGGATCACGCCATGATGAAATCGCATGAAGCAGACAGAAGAGCGGATGAACAGGGAGAGAGCGAGAAAGAGAAGAAGTTCAGATATAAGGAAGCCGCTGAGCAAATAATACGAATTTAGATGTTGTGTTGTTCTATTAAATCACTGCGTCTGAGTCGATTATGTTGCTATGTGGTGAAATGTCTGAAGTCGCGATCAACTGACAAGAGAGTACTAAGCAAGAAGCCGAGGAAACAAAAGAGAGAAGGAAAACAAAAAGAGGACAAAACAAGGGAAGGAAGGCGGCAAATCTACCGGCCAACCGGCGGACCAAACTCCAGATTACCACTTCTTGTTCTGCATGGTGCGCTTGCCGGCGGCATAGTCAAGCAGGTAGTTGGCGCCCAGAGTGCGGGCCTTGAAGAGCCAGACGACAAAGCTCCAGAGCCTCCACGACCCGAACTGGCCGGTGCCACCGCTGGGGCCCAGAGCCAGCGACAGCACGGGCGAGTCGCTGGGCTTGTAGGGCACGAGGGGCTGGACGGTCTTTCCAGCGAGCCAGTTGGCCAGATACGCGGGGATCAGGACGGCCAGGGCGTCCAGCTGGGAGGCGACGTGCATCAGCGAGACGAACTCGAGGTTGGTGGCGTCGCCGGCGACAAAGATGTCGGCATAGTTCTCGGCCTGCAGGGTGGTCGTCGTGCGCACCCGCCGCTGGCCGTGGGCGGAGGTGTCCAGCATGGCCTCGGGGAGGTACTGGGTGTTGGAGACGACGCCAAAAGCCGGGATGTACAGGTCGGTTTCGATGGTAGTGGTGGTGGTGGTGGTGGTGGTGGTGGCGGCGGTCGTCGCCGTCTTCTTGGATCCCCGTTTCTTGGTGGTCAGGGTCACGACGGTCTTGCTGCTGCCGCCGCTGTGGGCATCGCTCTTGTGGGTGTCGGTCACGCGCGCGTTGGCCACGATCTGGACGCCCAGGCGCTGCAGCTGCTTGACCGCCTCCTTCTGGACCGACTCTTTGACGCCGTCGTAGCCGCTGATGGGCATGCTGTCGCTGGCCACCAGCAGCACCTCCTTTTTGGAGGGGGAGCCATTCTTGACATAGGCATGCGCCAGCTCGGCGGCCAGCTCGGTGCCCGTCTCGCCGCCGCCGGCCACGACAATGTGCTGGGCGGCCTGGATGCGGGCGCGCCAGTCGGCGAGCGCCTTTTTGGTGGCGGCCGTGCCGCCCTGGGACACAATCTTGAACGGCATGCCGTCCTTGAAGTCGGAGCCGGTGGCAATCAGGAGGGTGTCATACCGAACCAGAGTGGTGGTGGTTGTGGGATTCTCAGACGCATCCTGCAGCTGGACCTCGACCGTGCGGGCGTCCGGGTCGAGACGCTGGGCACGGCCCTGGACAAACGCGAAGCGGTCGTCGCCGTACGGGGCGAAGGTGGGCGTCAGGGGCCCAAAGAGCTGGTCGTCGGGGAGGCCGGGCCCGGACGGCAGGATGCCGCGGACGGTGGCGGGCGCCCAGTAGAGGGCGTCGTTGGGGGCGACGAGGACGACCTTGAGGTGGATGCCGGGGGAGACGGCGGGGGCGATGCGCTTGAGGAGGCGGTGGGCCATGGAGACGCCGACGAAGCCGGCGCCGAGGATGACAAACGTGTGGTCTTTGGCCATAGCAGTGGAGGGGGGGGGCGTGTTGGCTGAAGGAGAAGACTGGGAGAACACACGCAGAAGCCAAGGAGCAGTAGCAAGAACGAGCAGTCCGGGTATCAGGTAGTAAGGAGAAAGGCAGAGGTCGATGGACATGGTCGGGAGGGGAGGAGAGAGAGAGGAGGGGGAGAGAGGAGGGAGGAAAGGAGAGGGTAATAAATGGAGGAAAAGAGGACAGCAAGAAAAGAGTGAATGTGAGGTAGGATGGAAGACACGGATGTAGAACTGAAATTGGGGGCAAAACAAGGCGTAATGTTCGTGGGGCTGCTTGGCAGGCGGGCAGGTGTTTCTTTTCCTGCTGAGGCGAGTTTGTACTAATAGCGTTCCTATCCGTCCGTACGGCCGAGCTGAATGACCAAAAAAAAAACACTCGGATCGTGGCCACCAGGGGAGGGGACGCAATGTAGGATATATAAGCGGTTCATCAGCTCGGGGAAGAAGTCATCACGACAGGTTTTGGCTTAGACAGAACATGGAAGAAGGCAACTAACGACATCCCTGGACAAGTGGATGGGGATTGGAATGTGCCCATGGACTAGGAGTACGCCGGGGATGCAAAATGCAAAAGCCGTTGTATTCAAAATACAAAACTGGTCGTTGTATTCATAATACAAAACTGGTCGTTGTATTCACAATACAAAATCACGGGTCTACGGGGCAGAGCTGTGAGCGCACAATCTCGCCTAATGCTCGCCTATCAGAAACCAGAAAAAACCCCCCCAAACTCCAATCCTCTGGACGTTCCTGCCGTTTTGGGGAGTGGCCATAATCATACGCCTCGCTCCCCTGCCAAGAGCGCTTTTCCCGCTGGAACTACCGCGCGGGAACTCGCATGGAGGGGGGGGGGATGACAAGGGAAGGCTAGTCCTCTTTGGGGCACCGCGCGGGAGAACCCACAGTGGCACTCTGCGCAAACTTTGGCATGCGCGGGAGCGCTAGAGAGGCGCCATGTAGTTACTCGTAGTTATTCCCCGTATTCCTGGAGGATCGTAATCGCAGACGCACACGACAGCACCGTTTTCTCTATCCCACACGTTGATTTCTCATACTGGTAAGTTTGCATGGTCATCAAAAAAAAATCCACATGCTATTGTTCCTCTTTCCCCGAGCACAGATCGCATTACCGAGCAACCTTACTTGATCATGGCATGCCATGTTGTCCCCAGACCATAGTTCCGTCTTGGTAATCCATCTGGACGGCAAGGCTGCTTTCCTCCTTGCCTGTTGCTCGATGATCCTGTTGATTTTTCTGTTTCTTTCTGCTTTGCTCTTTCTTTCGTGTCTGTTTTTTTTTTGTTTCATGCTCGTTTGGCTCTTTCTCTCCGTAGCTTCCCCCCCAAGAATACACAGTGACTATACATACTCATGGGATACGGTCTTGGGCATAGTCGAGCAAGACATCACGCTTTATAGCAGCCCAGGCTGAGGACGAAGGAAGACGCGAAAGGTCAAAGCAGTGGCCCGTTTGCGTGGGCTGCTTGCCGTTGTCAGAGTTGCTCTTGCATGCAGAGCTTGTTCACCATGGATCCCCGTATTACAGAGCAAACACCACCGCCATCAGCCCGGCAAACGCCGCCGCCACGCTCGACGACAGTCCCAGCGCCCCGTCCACGCCCGCCGTCACCGGCGACTGCGTGGCCGTCGCCGACGTGCGGCTGCCCCCGGTGGTCGTGCCCGAGGCGGCCGCCCCGCCGCCCGTCGTGGTGTTGCTTGCCGGCCCCGCGTTCGTCACGTTGAAAAAGTTGCCCGCCACCACCTTGCTCTGCAGGCCCGCCTGCTGCAGCACCTGCTGCGCGTCGAACCCCTGCCGCGTCTGCGCCGCGCTCCGCAGCGCCGTCATCGCCGTCGACTGCGCGCTCAGCCCGCTGGTGTCGACGAGCAGCTGCGTGTACCGGTGGCTCAGCGGCACGCGCGCGGGCGGGCTGGGGCCCAAGTAGGCGGCGACGGGGGCCTGGCTGGAGCCGTTGTTGAGCAGAAAGACCGTCTGGCTTTGCGTGCTGCTGCCGTTGCCGCTGGCCCCGTTCGTCGTGCCCGTGATCGTGGTCGACTGGTTGGACGGGGTGAGGCCGGTCTGCATCCAGTGGAGGAGCGTGCTGGTCTGGGGCGGGCTGTTGGTCGGGATGTCGAGGTCGATCATGAGGACGGCGTAGGAGGAGCCGGTCAGGCGCTGGGTGGTGGCGATGCGCGGCTGGGACTGGACGACTGGTCAAGGGGGCAAAGGGCAGGAAGCGTTAGCATCGTACTCGGGGGATGCGCACAAGGGGTCATCCTCTGCGTACGATTCTTGTCCACGTTTTGGCCGTTGGCCAGCAGGGTGCCAAACTCGACAACGAGCTGGCTGTTGGCGGCCGGCGAGAAGCCCGGGGGCGTGGCGGCCGAAACCAGGGACGCGGCAACAGCCGCGATGGCGAGGGTGTAGCAAACCATTATGAAGTCGACGGCAGAAGAGATTATGGAGAGAGATGAGAGAGAATGCTGTTTGGTAGATTACTAAAATGTACGAAGCGGCGCTGCCAAAGACTCGAAAAAAAGGCGCAAGACCAGCAAGCGGAAAAAAAAAACGAAGAGAAGATCAAGAGAAAAGAAAAAGACGAAAGAGGTCGTAGGGATGTTTGCGAAGAAATCTTGTCGCGGACAAGTACATGCAGATGGGAGGGCGGGAGATCCGGGTGTCATATACCAGCAAGGGAAAGGCTTTACGCCGTGAATATGCCAGCGCCGTTGTGCGATCGTCGCCGGCATGCATTAGGTTTCCAGTCTGCTGCCAGCGTCGACAATTCTCCCATCTTCTCTTTCCAGTCAACCGGAAACACGCGCACTGCTGCCGAGCCAGTATTCCCGCCCAAAAAGACGTGCGAGGAATCTTCGTTATATGGCGATGAAACACGAGGGAAGAGTGAGGAAAGCGCAAGATATGGAGCGACAGCCAGTTTTGTGGCTGGCTACTTGGCTCTGTGTCAGTCTGCCAAAAAATGACATCACGAGGGCAATCTGACACAAGAGCGGAAAACAGACAATGCTGCGTACGTCGCATGAAGCTGGCATTGACCAGACCGCGTTCCAGTGCTCTTGGCAAAAAAAACCGTGACTGGGATGGAGTGGATAAATTGTGCGGGATCGCCCGTGGCAGCCGTTTCTAGTAGCATATGAGAAGGAATTTAAAAAAAAAAAAGATGAAAAAAAAGGAGTGGAAACGAGAGCAAGACATGCTGGATCTTGGGTCTTGCCCAGTGTCTTGTGGATTTCATGTACATGGTCTGGCCTGGCTATGGAAAATGCATCCGAACTGTAATGTCAGGACGGCGCGCAATTGGATGGATCTAGTCTCTCCTTTTTGGCAACCCGTCCACCAACTGTAACACGAACAAAGACTGGACATGAAAAGCCAAATAACGAGGAGCAAAACATGCGCATCTCTTGGTACTCTTGGTACGCCTGATCTGCGCCAGAGAGCCAGGATAGAAGCCGTAACAAAACTCGGCTGTGGTTGTCCTGCCAGACAACCAGAAGGAAACAACGCCGACGAAAACACCAAAGAAACAACGAAATCAGAAAAAAAAAGTCAGAAAAGAAAAGGAAGAGATGGCTTGTCTGCCGTGGTCGGCAGTGTGACACATGGATGGAACTTCTTGGCGAATACCGACAACGGCGATGATGAGGACTCAGCCACACGTGATCGTCATTTGTTTTTTTTTGGTCACTCTCTCCTCCTCTGCTTGTCTCTTTCAACGAGTTGCTCGGGACGTGCAGACCCAGTAGTCCCGAATCTGAGTGGAAAGAGGCACGTTGTGAGCACCCAAAGAAGACACGAAAACAGGGATGAACCACCAAGAAGCACTCACCAGAGCTTCAGTCAAAGACAGGGCAGGCTTGTCCTTGGTTTCGGTCTCGTGGGACTGGCCTGTCGCCGTGGTTGCGTCCGTGCTGGCCTTCCCAGCAAGCGCCGATTTGGCAGAGACGGCAGCCGACGCGCTGCCATCGTCGCAGCTGGCCCCATCCTCCGACGCAGACGTCTTGGGCTCCTTGTTTTCTTTGTTGTCGTCGTCTTCGCCGCCCTCGATGGGAGGCTCCGCGTCTTCCGGTGACTGCTGTTTGTTGTGCTCCTGCCCGAGGAATCCGTGGCACGCACAAGGAGGAGTCGAATCGCCAAACCCGGCGAGGTTGCTGAAAGGCAAGGCCCAGGGGACAGGAGCAGCAAAGTCCATCTTCCTTGTTTGTTACTCTTTTGTATACTCTGAGTCGTTGAAGCTTGTTGTGTTGCTCAAGTTGTTCTAGTTGGGAAGCTGTTGGAGTTGTCAAGGTTGAGTCCGGAGCACTCAAGTATGCAAGAGATCCTGCTATTTGATCCTTTTGCGAAACCAAGAGAGAAAGGAAGAACAAACAGAGACTCGTAAAGCAAACACTTATGCCCTGAAGCTACACCTGCCACGGTCACCCGGCCCTCACATTCTGTTTGCTCACACACAAGAAAAAGGCGTCTTTCAGACGGCCGCTCAGATTGTGCCTCAGGCCGACTTCACCAAGCGCATGACAACGTCAAACAGCGAGCAAGGAGCAAACGAGACATGGCCAAATGCGCGTATTGACAAACAGAAGAACGCCAATACTGCGAACAACGCGCAGAGTTGTGTGAACGGCTGTAAACCCCGCGTCTTGCTTTCCACGATATCCGGCCCCCAATGGAGCGCCAGCGGCACATGTGGCGCATGCGGCGTCGGCAACTGCTGCTCGTATATACACCGCTGCCGCTGGGGAGACCCGACTGGCTGGGAGGAATACCCATGCTCTGGATAAATTGCTCGCAGTTCTCATAGGCACGCCAAAATACGAGACAATCCGCCAGGGACCGCGTCCTCGGGTCTACGCTGGCCAGATCGAGAGATGCCGCTATGCACATCTACTGTTCCTACGGTTCTCCGTCGCTGCCTCCTGAAGGTCGTGGATAAAATGGACGGATGGCCTGCCTGTGTTTCCTGTCCCAGGAGAGTGTGTCCAAGGACTGCCGGCTCTTCTTTGGGGACTGCCCACAAACCAAAAAAACCATACACAGCATGGCCATCGCAGGTTTGCCAACAGTCACCGCTGCAGTGCCTCGACGAAATAGCACCGCGCCAGGAGGATACAACAGCACATCGGCCACGCGCGTTCCCGTTCCGGCGCCCGAAAACAGTGCGCCAGCAGCACGGCACATCTCGGGCGGCCTGGGGCCCGGGCTGGGCATCACGATTGGGTTCGCCATCGTCGCGATTGCCATGCTGCTATGGCATGTGAGAACAGACAGGCAAAGTCGGAGACCGCAGAGCAAGGGAAGCGACAGCGCATCTTCTTCGTCTCCTTGCCGGACGAGGGGGATGAAAAGCAACGGTGGCGCGCAGCCCGAGCGCCGAGAGCCAAGACGCGAAAGAGGCATATGGGACGTGTAGGGACAAAGCATGGAAACATGATGTACACAAGTGAATAGAGTCTACGGAAGTACATACATAGTAAATAGTTACTTGGCGTGGTCCGTGCACGGACAGTTGCGCTAGCGGATATTTTTTTTTTACTTTCTCAGGCGATCACGAAAATGGGCATCTTTACTGGACATCGACTCTGCGGCCAAAACCACAAACGAGCTCGACCCCCCCCACGACACCCGCCCCGTTCTCGGTGTGTCTGCCTGTTGGACCATCTTCGGACCATCTTTTTTTTCGGTCTATACCAGGAGAATACACACACACGCACACAATGGACAAACCATTACCAGACGCACAACAGCCGCCGGCCGCCGCGGCGGGGTCATCATCGCCGTCATCGTCGGCGGGCGAGCTGGCGACCAAACCAAAACGCGACGAGCTCCCCTACTACGGCACGCCGCCGCTGATGCACACGGGCACCATCATGGTCGCCGTGCTGGCCCCGGTCGCCCTCATGCTGCCGCCGCGCAACTTTGGCATCCGCCAGCTGTTCCTGACCGGCGCCACCTTCTTTGCCACCTCCCAGCTGGCCTACGACTACACCGGCCAGTCGATCTACGAACGCTTCCAGTCCCGCGCCAGCCAGTACTCCCGCATGACGTCGGATCTGCCCGAGTCTGCCCGGCTGCGCCAGGCCGCCATGAACGCCGAGCGCGAGCGGCGGAAACGAGAGGCCGATGCGGCCGCAGCAGCTGCGGCGACCGCCGCCGACGACCAAGACAACAAGAACAAGCAGCAGCAGCAGCCGAGCACGCTGGAGAAGATCTGGATGGGCAAGGAGAAGGAGGACTGGGCCCTCGAGCGGGCACGGCACGAGAAGGAGATGATCGACTCGGGGGCAGGCATCTGGGGGCTGATTACGGAGCAGGTCGGCGACGTGTTTGGCGATCTGTTTGGGCTCAAGAAGGAGGAGGGCAGCCGTGAGGCTGACGCTGACGGGGCCAAGCCGGCCGAGAAAGAGAAACCAGCCGACAAGCCAGCCGGGTCGAGGTAGAGACGATCATCGATTTGGGGGGGGGGGGATGACCGAAAAGACGCCTAGGCTGAAAGACGTCTGGGCTGAAAGCCTTGGCCCGACTTGGCTTTTAGAAGAACACGAGATGCAATCTGGGACAGGCTGGGACATTCCGGAACGGGCATGACGGATGCTGGAATGTGAATGTTGGGATCATCAAAACCATATACTGGGACTCTTTTTGTTTTTATTCCTTTGGGGCGCCTATGGGACGGGTACAGCGGATGACGAAGAATGAAAGCAAAAAAACCAAGGGACAAACCTGAAAGTATTACTGTACATAGAAAAAGCCAGACGCCAATAGCGAATGCGAACGAATCCATACTCTCTAGAGGATATGAGCTGGGCTGGCGGGTGCCAGATGACCGGTGGCCAAGGACCGTCCAGAGGAACAGAGGAACAGAACAGAGGAACAGAGGAGGACCATGGCCAGACCAAGCCTGGGTTGTCTGCTGTTGTCCGAGGCGATCTTTTGGGCAGGGTTCCTACACCACCAGCGCATAAAATATGGGGGACAACGCGTCAGCTCATGCGCAACGCCTGACCAGAAAGGCTGGGCGTGGGACACGAGAACACGAACAATAGGCGAAAAAAAGCACAAAATGCACAAAAGCACAAAAGCACCAGGAACACAAAGAAACACGAAAGGCTGTGGATGTGCACTGCTCTGCGTGGCGGAAGCAGGTGACATGCCACCTGGGAGCCCTCTCGTCGAGAGGAGGTCGGTTTTACGAGAAAGCAGGCAAAAATGCTCGTCGACATTCCGAGAATCGGTTTTTTTATTAGTCAGAGGGACCTCCCAAAAGCCTGTTTGCCCAACCCATGGCGCTAACCCAGCAGCGGACCCATTATTACGTAGCAGTCCGCGAACTGCCCCCCCGTGGCTCAGTGGCTCATGTCCGACAGCTTGGGGTCGGTGCTAAAAGTAGAAACACTGGCTACATGCGTGCCAGCCAGGGCCGATGCATAGCTAACACACCGCCACTGCTGAGCGCCCTCTAGCTGTTAGCATGCTGACGCACCGTGTCGGCCACGCGTACCTCTTTACGCCTACCCGCCCAGACTAGTGTCTCAGCCCACCCCATCTGCACGTCTGCTGCACTGCCATGCCAGCCATTCCCAACCCAGGCTGTTGGCCTTCTAGCCAGGAGAAACCAACAACGCGACCAGCGTGCGCCGGCTTGAGCCCCTATATTTTTTTTCCATTTCCCATTTCCCAGTTTCCTGTCCCCCCCCCCCCCCCTGTTACACACTCTTCTTTTCGCATTGTTTCCGATTCCTGCACCTCGTGTCTGTGTGTTTCTTTTTGATTGTTTCCTTACTTTTTTTTCTCGTCCTCTCTTTTTTGTCTTTGCCTTTTTCATTTTCATCTTGTCGCGACATCTTCCCCCTTCTTGCATGGTCGCTCGTTTTCTTTTCTTTTTTTTGGCCTGCCGTCCCGAAATACGACAAAAGAAGGGCGACGTCGAAATCAGAAATCGATACAGCAGATCGCAGAAACCCAGAAACCCACAAACCCACGACGCCGACAACACCACCCCGGCGATCCCCTTGCCCTTGCCAAGCGAGCCGAACCCTCCCAGGCATCTGACCGACAAGCCAACCAGACCAGGCCACCTTAGTGCACCCAACAACACTTCGTCTCGCGGCCGCCTTGTGCTTTCTTCTCTTCCCCCTGCTTCTTCCCCCCTCCCCACCCATCGTTTGTTCTTTTCTTCATTCACGAAGAGCCCAGCCCTGAGCGAACTCTCGACGGCTCGACGACACCCGCGGGCCAACCTGAAACACCTTCCGACGACGTTGCCTCTTTTTTTTCAAAGGCCTTGCAGTGTCCGACCCCAACAAAGAAGACACTTGGGGGATACGAGCAGAATCCGAAGCACAAGACCCCGACATTCCAGGACACACTAGTCTCGACAACCCCGACACGTCCTGTCTCGTCGTCGCCCACGCACCATCGTCACCATGGCTGGCCAGTACGCCAACAATGGGTATGGCGGCTACTCGTCGCCCAACTACAACAGCTATGCCGACCCGTCGCGGCATCCGCACGCCGACGACTTGTACAACACCGCCTACAACCCGTCGGCATCCACAACGAGCACGACGACTCCCACCCCGGGCCTCACATCCTCCCCGACGGCCTATTCATCGCGGCAGCACCTCGTCGACGAGCCGTCGTCGTTGCCGGCCGGCACCTCGGCGGCGGCCGGAGGAGGCGGCCCGAACCGGATCCGCTCGCCGTTCGACACCGTCTTTGACGACAACATGTACCCGGCCGTGTCGCACTCGCAGAACAGCCTGCCGCAGCAGCAGGACACGGCCTACTATGCGCGCGGCCGGCGGCCGTCGTCGGACGACCTGGGGCAGCAGCAGCCCGCGGACAGCATTCCTCTGCGGGACCGGGTGGCCAAGGGCGCGGAGTCGCCGGACCACATCTACGACATTCCGCAGCCGGACCCGGAGCAGCAGCGGCAGCGGGGGCCCGGCGGCGCCAAGCGGCCGGTGCGGTTTGGCGAGCTGGGGATGTTTGGGGCGGACCGCAAGCGGATTCCGTGGGTGGTGTACCTGTTGACGATAGCCCAGGTTGCCGTGTTTGTTGGCGAGATTGTGAAGAATGGTAAGTTGAGGTAGAAGAGACCTTTGAAGCGAGGAGAGAAAGAGGGAAAGAAGAAAAAGAGCGAAGCGAGGACAAAAAAAGAAAACGAGCGAAGCGAGGACAAAAAAAAGAAAACGAGCGAAGCGAGGAAGAAAAGGACAGAAAAAAAAGAAAACGAGCGAAGCGAGGACAAAGAAAAGAAAACGAGCGAAGCGAGGACAAAAAGAAAAAGAAAATTAAGCGAGGACAAACAACTAACATGACAGGTATCCTCACGGGCTCGCCCATCGAAATCAAACCGTCGTTCAACCCCATGATCGGCCCGTCGCCGTACGTGCTCATCAACATGGGCGCGCGCTACGTGCCCTGCATGCACAACATCGACGGCGTGGACTACTGGAACATCAACTGGCAGTGTCCCAACACGACGACCAACGACGCCCTGTGCTCGCTGTCGGACCTGTGCGGCTTCGGCGGGTTCCACGAGAGCACCAGCAACCCGTCGCCGGAGCCCAACCAGTGGTTCCGCTTCATCATCCCCATGTTCATGCACGCCGGCATCATCCACATTGGCTTCAACATGATGCTGCAGCTGACGCTCGGCCGCGACATGGAGCGCGCCATCGGCCCCATCCGCTTCTTTTTGGTCTACATCTCGTCGGGCATCTTTGGGTTTGTCATGGGCGGCAACTACGCCGCGACCGGCATCGAGTCCACCGGCGCGTCGGGCTGTCTCTTTGGCATCATTGCGCTGACGCTGCTGGACCTGCTGTACTCGTGGCACGACCGGCGCAACCCGGTCAAGGAGCTGCTGTTCATCCTGCTGGAAGTCGTCATCTCGTTTGTGCTGGGCCTGCTGCCGGGCCTGGACAACTTTTCGCACATTGGCGGCTTTCTGATGGGCCTCGCGCTGGGCATCTCCGTCCTGCACTCGCCCAATGCGCTGCGCCGGCGCATCGGCGAGGACGCCTCGTATGCGTCGGTCAACGCGACGTACTCGGCGGCCAAGCCGCTGCCGTTCCTGCGCAGCCCGATCGGCTTCTTCAAGGGCCGCAAGCCGCTGTGGTGGGCCTGGTGGTTCCTGCGCGCGGGCACCATTGTGGCCGTCGTGGTGGGCTTCATTATGCTGCTGAAGAACTTTTACACGTACCACCACACCTGCAGCTGGTGCAAGTATCTGAGCTGTCTGGTAAGTTTCTCTCTCTCTCTCTCTCTCTCTCTCTCTCTCTCTCTCTATGGCCTCTAACATCCACAGCCTGTCAACAACTGGTGCGATAGCGGCAACCTCCAAATCACCAACACCACGAAGCGTGACCTGTTTATGGCAGCGATGGCACAACCAGTGCCTGTCTTTTGAGGGTGGATTGGAGAATCTCATATTGGAGAGGGAACACTTGCCAAATGCAATCGATGATTCTGCATATACCGTATGAGACCGCATGAGACCGCATGATACCGCATGTTGTTTATGGACGGTCCATAATATCTGTTTTGGGCATGTTTGGCATGAGATGTGTTTTTTTTTTGTCTTGTTTCTGCATCGGTGCAAGTCATATCATTATATGCCCCGGGCCATGAGTGCATTGGGACTGAGACTGCTGTCTTGTCCGTTGGATTTTGATCTTGATTCCTATTTTGAATTTCTTTTTGTCTCTTTTTTTGCGTTTGAGAGTTCTTGGGATCTCTGCTTCACAGCGATGGCGTTTTCAGGGACAATGGGGGTTGGACCAAGAAAAGAACATATCATAACATTGGAAACATTGGGAAATCAAAATTGACGCAGCTCTTTTTTGCTACCATTGGTGAGGAATGAACATGATCTGTCGTGCTGCTGCTGCTACGTGTACACGGGGCCCTATTCGTCGCGACTCGGCTTTGCGGACGGGTGCGATTTCCTAGGCCTCGTCGCCTCTTCTCTCTCTCCTCACAAACGCAGCCCGTGCTTCTCCAGCAGCGGCGCCACCCTCGGCCGCCACGCGGCGGGCAGCTCGGCATAGATGGCCCGCAGCTGCTTGGGCCCCGTGGGGCCGATCATCCAGATGTGCTGGAACGGCACCCACAGGGCAAAGAAGTGCGCCAGCAGCACCAGCGCGCGCGGGCGCCGCTCCGTCAGCCACACCTGCAGCTCGCTCGGGAAGAAGTAGGCCGCGCCCGCGAACCGCCGGCACAGCGCATTGATCGAGTCGTCCGCCAGCGCGGCCGCGCACCAGCCAATGTAGCACAGCACGCGGCGGTAGACGACCATGTCGGCGGGGGTATCGGCGGGGGGAGAGGGGGTCGCGGTGGCGGATGCGGTGACGGATGCCTGTGTGCCGGATGGCTCGTCTGTCGACGCGCCCTGGCCGTCTGTCGACGCGCCCTGGCCGCCTGCCGACGCGCCCTGGCCGCCTGCCGACGCGCCCTGGACATCCTCCAGCAACCACAAGTACGGCTCGGCATTGGCCGGGTCAAAGATCTCGTCCGGGTCGAAGCGCGGCGGCGTGTGGATGAACCGGTTGGTGGTCTGGTGGCGCTGTTGGGTCTCCTCGGGGCTGGCATTCCCGGGGTTGGCATTCTCGGGGTTGGCATTCTCGGGGTTGGCATTCTCGGGGTTGGCACTCTCGGGGTTGGCACTCTCGGGGTTGTCGGAAGGCGTGCTCCCCGAGCCAGAAGAACCAGCGCCGTCTGGTTGTCCATCCAGGCCGTCTTGGCTGCTGGGCCCGCTCTGGCTGCTGGGCCCGTTCTGACGACGCGGCCCGTCCTGGTCGTTTGGGTTCCCCTGTCCCTTCTGGCCGCTGTGGCTGTGATGCCGGTCCGTGTGCAGAATGTGGCACAGATGCTGGTGTGTCTGGCAGTTGAAGTTCTGGGGGCGGGTGTTGTCGCTGTCGCGGGTGTTGTCGCTGTCGTGGGTGTCTTGGCTGGCACCATGATCGGACAGGGACCCATTTCGCGATCCTCGCGATCCTCGCGATCCTCGCGATCCTCTCGACTCGCCTCCCCCCGCGACAAGGGCCGGCGTGCGCGCGCCCGTCCCGCTGTCCTCGGCCGCGTAGCCGCCCTCGCTCAGGTACGCCCGCGCCGCCAGCAGCACCTGGAACGCGCCGCGGCCCATCTGCAGCCACTCGCTCGGCGGCTGCCACGGCTGCACCGGCAGCGTCTGCACCAGCGCAAAGCTGTGGTTCAGCAGCATCAGGCTGGCAATGCAGATCGCGTCCGCCGTCGCGCGGCTCAGATTGTCCACCGCCCGCCGCTGCGCCCGCAGCGCCATGGCGAGGTACTGCTGCTGGAGCAGGCGGTGCCGGTCCCGGCGGTCCTGGCGGTCCTGGCGGTCCTGGCCGAGAGTCTCCGAGTCGGTCTCGTCGGGGGAGTCCGCCTCGCCTCCGCCTTGGTCCCCCCACCCCCCCTCGGCGCCGACCCAGATGCTCAGCGCGGCGTGCGCCAGGACGGCATACAGGATGCTGTCGTTCTGAAAAGCCATGCTGACCAGGTCGACGGACCAGACAAAACCGCGGGGGGCGGGGGCGCTGGTTGTCGTCGTCGTCGTCGTCGTCGTCGCGCGCGCGCGCTGGCTGGAGGAGGAGGCGGCCGCGGTGGTGGCGGTGGTGGCGGTGGTGGCGGCCCCGTGGACAACGCGGCTGCTCGGGGTGGAGGGCGGGGCCTCCATGCGCTCGGGCGGCACCAGGGGCCGGCCAAAGGTGAGGCTCTGGTTGAGGAGGTAGTGGTGGAGCAGGCGGAGCTCGGTGAGTCGGCGGCTGCGCGTCTCGGGGAGGCGCAGGACGGCGTCGTCGGAGTCGTCGGGGTCGGGTCCGGCGTCGACGGAATTGGGTCCGGCGGTGGCCCGGGTCCCATAGTCGGTGGCTCCGGTGCTGTGGGTGTTGGGCTCGTGGGTCCCCGTATCCCCTCCGTGGCCATGGTCACTGCGGTGCCGGTCCCTTCCGTGGCTGTCTCGGCCGTGGCCGTGGCCGTAGTCGGGCCCCTGGCCCTCGTCGTCGGTCGGCCGCCCCCGCTTCCGGTGGACGATGGTCGAGGCCGTCTCGGGCGTGTGGTTCACGCCCAGGTCGACGGCAAACGGATACACACACTCGACCATGTGGCGGCTGCAGCCGGAGCACACCGGGCGCTTCTCGTCGCACTTGACGCGACGCGCCTTGCATCGGAGACAGCCGAACCGCGACTTTTTGTGGTAGAGCCGGGGGCCATGCGGCCGGCGTGGGGGGTCCATTGGCGGCCGCGGGGGGTAAGGGTGGAGCGCGGTTTCTCGAGAGCCCACGAAGGGTCCGGAGGGAGGCCCCAAGACCGGTCAATGCGGGTGCCAGGGAGGGTCCCGGGGAGGAGGTGTTCGGTGATGGGCTCCACGTAGTACAGACCAGGCAAACGCGACCCGGACAGACCAGGTCGAATGAGGGCACCAGGTCAAACCGGCGCCAACCGACTACAAAGTATGTGCAGCTGGAGATGGCCGGTTGGTGTCCCCCCCCTCCCCCCTACGTCACAAGCCAAAACTCGTCGAGCAAAAAAAAAAAGTGGACAAGCCAGCTCCCACCCTTTTGGGCAGAATCGGCGAGCCAACAAGATCGGCGAGCCAACAAAAATCGGCGACGGAGAGCAAGAGACGAAGAAGGCCCTCCTCCTCTTTCCAAAAGAGCGATCCAGCAAAAAAATGGAGCGAAGAAAGATGGGCGAGAGCGTGGTGGGAGGAGCAACAACACGGAACCAACAATGGAGAAGAAAAGTACAAGAGAGAGAGAGAGAGAGAGAGAAAGAGAGAGAGCGTGCTGTGCGTGTCTTTCGTCGTTCCGGCGCAAAACATTCCTCAGCCACGTGAAAACCCGTGCCGCCAGGGAGGGGGGGGGGGGGGGGGGGGGGGGATGAGAGTGCGGCTGACGAGGGTCCCATGGGATCGATGCGTGTGTGTTGTGTGCCCGAGTGAAGCGTGCTCGCCCCCCCGAAAAGTCTTGTTGCGTCCCCTCACAAGGAGCGACGAAACCAGCTTTCCAGGGACGCACAACCGCGAATCGCTGTTCGTTCTTGGGGCTCGACTTGGGCTCCAGGCCTGGACACACGCCCCCGGAACGCACCGTGCTGGTCTGGCCAGGAGTCCTCCGTAGAGTGTCTGCAAGGGAGTGGGATCCTCGCCGTATGTATTGTCTTGCATGTAACCTGTCACAATGGGGGGGGGGGGGTTTACAAATCACAGCCACCGTCACAGTCTCATTTCAGCCCCCCGTCATAATTCGCAGCGTTATGATTTTACGAGGCGCCCGTTTGGTGGCCTGGACGCCCGTCTGACTTGTCCGAGTCGCCCCGTCTGTGACTTTCTTGACAACGTCCATGGTACAGATTGGAGCAAATTGGAACAAATTGGAACAAATTGGATCTTTTGGTTTCTTCTGCTCTTCCTGTGTGTGTCCTGTGTACAACGCGCATCCGGTGGTGTGCACATCTGTGTATCTGTGTATCTTGTGTGTATCTTGTGTGTGTCCTGCTCTGGCTGTGTCTTCTCGTGTGCTGTCCAACAAACACACCGCCGACTCGGCAGGGACTCCTCACTTGGGCGACATCGCCTCCGACGGCCCGCTGTGCGCTTCCCGTCGCGCCTTGGCCCCCGCCTTGAGCTTCTCCCACTTCTCCCGGTACTTTTGCAGCGTCTTTTCTTGGCGCGCCCGTTCCTTTTCCGAGGCGTCCAGCCGTGCCAGCGCCCGCGCCAGCTCGTCCTCCAGGTCCCGCGTCCTCTGCTGGAGGTCGGTCCCGGCCCCGGTCCCCCCCGTACTCCCCGCCCCGGCCCCGGCCCCGGCCCCGCCCGTACTCCCAAACACGGTCGTGGTCCCACCCCCGCCGGGCGACCCCGGCCGCATAAACCGCATGCTCTCCTGCAGCGCCATGTGCGAGTGCTGCGCGTTCGCCTCAAAGGCATGCAGCCGCTTGCTCAGCTTGTCCAGCATGTCCTTCAGGCTCTGGTTCTCCGTGTACAGCTCCTCCACCACATGCTGCGACCCCTGCCCCGTCGTGCGGTGCATCCGGTTGCCCAGCCCGGCAAAAGGCGCTGCTGCTACGGCCGCTGCGGCGGCGGCGGCGTCGCGCGTCGTCGTCGTCACCGTCGCCGTGCGCCGTGCCAGCGGAGAGCCGTCCCGCCTCCTCTGCCTCCTCTTCGCCTCCTGCAATTCCTGGACATCGCGAAAATCGTCATCGTCGTCGTCTCCGTCCCCCAACAGGTCGTCGTCATTGCTGTGATCACCGCCGCCACCGCCGCCACCACCACTACCACCACCACCACCACCATGCACCACCGACGCGGCCATGTGGCGGCGCTTCTCTTTTTGGTCAAAGCTCAGAATGTTGGCATACGACGCCGTGTGGCCCGTCTTGGGCACAACATAGAACGAGTCGGCCGCCGCCGCGCTGCCGCTGGGCAGGCCGTCGCGGCCAATGGCGCGCAGCGCCGCCTGGGAGTAAATCTTGGACAGCTCCGGGTCGGCCGCGCTGGTGCTGGACATGGACGGCGTCTGGAGGTGGTTTCGCGCTGTCCGTCGGGGGTTGGGGTGGTGGTGAGGAGAAGCAGCAGCAGAAGCAGCAGCCGAAGAAGAAACGGCCTGCTGCTGCTCGTGGCTCTTGTCTGTCGTCATCGACAGCGACTCTTCGGTGATCAGCGGCAGACCCGCAAAGGCCAGCGGCGCCGACAGCCGGTTGAAGATGCTGCCAAAGCGGTTGTAGAAGCGCGAGAAGCCCTCGTCCGAGGAGGTCGTGCTTCCCTGGGCGCTGTTTTTGTGATCGTCGTCGTCGTCGTCGGCATCGGTGCCCAGCAGCATGGGCGGTTTTTGCGAAGCTTGTTGTTGAAGCGATGGCAGCTGGGGGGGCACCCAGCTCGGTTGTTGTTGTTGTTGTTGTTGCTGCTGCTGCTGCAGCACACTCTGCATCTGCGCCCGCGAGCTGTTGTCGGGCCGGCCGTGGGCCTCCAGGCTGCCCGGCGCCTGGTCGCTCGATATGCTCGGGGCGGCCGGCTGGCCGCGCTGCTGCTTGTTGTTGGCGGAGCGGATGCCGCGGGCCGAGGCCAGGTTGCTGGCAATGGACGACGACAGCTCGCGCGCGGGCGGGTACCGGCGGCTGGTGGTGTGGCTCGTGCTGAGAGCGTTGGCCATGGCGGCCGCGCCGGCGCGGTGGGCAGCCGCCGCGGCGGACATGGATGCCGCGGCGGGCGAGGGGCGTTCGGCAGTCGAGGAAGGGGTGGTGGTCGTCGTCGTCATCGCCGTCATCGTCGTCGTGTTGGCAGCAGCAGCAGCAGCAGCAGCAGCAGCAGCAGCCACGACAGTGGCGGCCTTGGTGGCGGGATCGGCCGCCGTGGGGTCGGTGCCGGCAAACTCGCCACGGGAGACGACACCGGAGACGGACGTCGTGGTGGCTGCCGGCCCCTTTGCCGTCGTCGTCGCTGTTGTAGACACGGGCCCGGCCAAGGCATCTTTCTCGTTGATCGAGTCGGCGTCGGAGATCTGTTGCTGCTGCTGCTGAGTCGGCAGCGGCGGATGCTCCAGGGAGTAGCGCAGCAGCTGGGACAGACGCTCGTGGTGCTGCTCGAGCAGCTTCAGGGTGCGCAGGGCTTCGATGCTGGACGTCGTCTGGGCAGCCGAGGCAAACTCGCCGGCGGCCAGGGCGTGTTCGGAGACGGCGACGGTGGTGTCGGCGGTGTGGGTGGCGATGGACGCCTCTCGGGCATGGTCGTGGGCCTGGGCGAGTAGGTGTTTAGCACAAGGAGAGCCTCGAGCAGAAGGAAACAATCTCTACAAGAAGGGAAGCGTCCAGCCGTACCTTGATCAGTGGTGAAGACTCCATCTTGGCCGAGTTGACTCCGAAGAGTCGATAGTCCGCCGGTTTCTGTGCCGCAAAAGTCGGATGGGGTGGGCGTGTTCGTCGGGCAGACGGTCGCTCTGCTGCATGCGTTCGATGGCGGCCGCGCTCCTCGCACGGCTGTCTTTGTGGCTGTCGTTGGTTGTGGTCGTGGTTGGAAACCCGCGATGTATGTTGCGGTATGCGTGGCGGGGGGGGGGGATTGGTATGTGCGTTTGGATGGTGGAGGTGAACAGCGGCTCGTGACTGGCCTGGCTGGCCTGGGCCCCCTGGACTGGCCGGAACTGGAGCCTTGGACCAGCAACTGAGTAAGAGCGAGGGCGAGCCAGTATCGATAAGCGATCAAGTGACCCGTCCGCACTGTGCTGGCGCGGCTGTGTACGGTGTTGCGTACTGTCCTGCCATTCCTGGTGGGCTCTGCCGTGGCCCCTGGAATCTTACCAGCTGCTCCGCCGCAGCGTGGAGCTTACCTTCCCTTTCTAGCGGGCGGGGATTAGGTGATCTTGCCCCAGCTCAGCACGAGCAGGGGAGCTTGAGCACTGCTAGAGGACCCGTTAAGATACGCATACCACCTGGCTGTCTCCGCTGCGGCCCCCCTTTTCGGTGGTGGCATGCACGGCAGGTACTCGTAGGGAGCGTCGCGGCGGTTCGAAACGAAGGGGGAAGGGGCGAGGGGGGGGGCGCGACTGCCGTCTGAGATCGAGAGTGGCTGTCTGTTACCTAGCTTGGACGGCCTTTCTGCGACACACTCGGTCGTTTTGCCTGATGTTCTTATTTTCCTGTCGGGTTTTCGGGGATGCTGGGGGTTTTCTCTCGTTTCTCTCTTCTTTCCCACCTCTTCTCCTAGTGTTTTTTTATCAAGACGTCTCTCCCTCCCGCGACGATACGCGTACTCGAACATCGCCAACCTCCCGACTCCTCCCTACCCCCCGTTTTCGCGGTCGTCGTCTCTGCAGTGGACCGAATCTTACATAGCTCTACGCTCACGGGCCTTTTTTGGGGGGGGCACACCATTCCTTATTTGGTTGCCGCCTGTCTGGCCTGCTGACTTTACGTGTATTCGTATTCCGACACTCCTTTTGGGAAAGCAAGCCACCACCCAGTCTCCCCGATCCGGCTTGCGCGGTATCTCGTGCGACAGGCCGACCTCGATTGGAGGACAGAGAGAGGCGACGACAGAACAAGCAAAGAAAGAAAAAGAAAAAAAAAGATTCTCCCACGAGGCAAGGATCAGCCGTCGGCAACAGGCTCGGACCATAAGCAAAAAGAGTCGACGATACGCGTATACGGCGCAAGATACGAATGCGAGCAGGAGCAACGGGCCCGACGAGCGCTCCGACAGCCCCTTTCAGCCTCACGGGCGCGAATTGAAGCCCTCCACCTCACCCCCCTCTGCGACACCACCCACGACAGGACGAAACCGCCAATCCGCGAAACCACGAGGCCCCCCTCCCTTCCCTTCCCTTTTTCTTACTATTATTTGGTCCGCCGTCGGCATCGGTGATTATTTATTACATTCCCTCCCCCACACACGTGTCACCACCACCACCACGGCGAGCCACCACGACGAACCACGACGAACCACGACGACCGGTTTCTGTGTTCCCCATGGCCACAGCGACAGCAACGGCGGGCCGAGGCAGTGTTTCCAGCGCGAACAGCAGCAGCAGCTACCAGGCCGGCGGAGCACAGCAGGAGCCATTGCCAGAGCGGCCGCGCACAGCAGCGACGGAGTCAGCGGGTGACCGGCGCGCCGGCAGCCTGAGCAGCCGCAGCAGCAGCCTCCTGACCAAGACGATTACGGGCAAACGCCGAACCAAGCGCGAGCAGAAGGAGAACGCCCAGAAGGAGCAGAACGCCCAGAAGGAGCAGAACGCCCAGAAGGAGCAGAACGCCCAAAAAGAACAAGAGCAGCTCAAGCAACAGCTCAAACACCACCACCACCACCACCACCACCATCTCTTCCACAGCGGTGACGGCAGTGGCGACGGCCTGACTGTGCACGACGACGCCAGCGACAGCTCGGGACTGCGCCCGACGACGGCCAAGATGGGCGACCAGGCGTCTCTGGGGCATGGCCCGGGCGAACCGGACGCGGACTGGACGTACGTACTGTTTTCTTTGTTTTGTGTCCTGTTGTGATTTCATGATTGCTTGATGCTTGATGCTTGATACTTGATTGCTTGATTCCTTGGTTCCTTGATTTCTTGATTCCTCGATTTCTGTGTTTTTCATGATTCCATGATACCACGATTTCTTGATTCCTTGATTTCTCGATTCCTCGATTCCTCGATTCCTCGATTCCTTGATTCCTTGGTTCCTTAATTCCTCGATTCCTTGATTCCTCGATTTCTGTGTTTTCCATATTTCACGATACCACGATTTCCTGATTTGCATGCTCTTGCGTGCATTGGCTCGCGTTCTGTGCTCCCGATTGCAGTGCTTTCTCTGTTTCCCTGCCCTGTGCCTCGCCTGTCTTGCATTGCCCGACCAGTGCGCCCCGTTGTCTCTGTTCAGCAATGGAGCATCCCCGCCCACATGTGTCTCTGCCTCGTCCTGCACATCCTGCACACCCTGCACCCTCTGCATCCATGTCTCTCCTTTTGCACGTCTACACCGTATGATCCTGCACTCCCGCGTCTCTTTTTCGGTCGCCTCTCCACCTGGCCGCTGGCACGGCACGACTGTGGAGCCGTCGTCTGCAGCCAAAAGGACAGAAAGGCAACCAAAGGCGAAAATAAGCGGGAAGCGAAAACGCGGAAGCGAGAACGACGCCGACCAGGAACGAAAACGGAAACTGGCTCAACCGCAAAGCCCAGCACCAAACCAAGCACCGAGCACCGGGCACCAAGCACCAGCACAAGCACCAGCACAAGCACAAGCACCAAGCACAAGCACCCAGCACCAGCACCAAGCACCAGCACCAAGCACCAGCACCAAGCCCAAAAAGAACCTGCAGGCAAGGCAGCGCCTGGACCCCGTCGGCCCAGCCTGTTGACCGACCGACCTGTCGGGAAATAGAGCCCGCCCGTGCCGTGCCAGCTGGTGCTTGTGCCAGCTGGGGGGTGTTTGGTTGGCCCTTTTTGCGTGTCTCACAGACCCCAAGACCCGAGACAAGGCCTGGCCCATGAGATCCCCCCAAATTGACCCCAAATTGCCTCGTCCAGTGGCTTCAGGCAGAAGCCATTCGAGCTGTCGTTCTTGCCGTCTCGTTGGTCTCGTCGTTGTCGTTCTTGTCGTTCTTGTCGTTCTCGTCGTTCTCGTCTCCTCGTCTCCTCGTCTTCTCGTCTCCTCCTCGTTTCCTCGTTTCCTCGTCTCGTCTCGTCTCGTCTCGTCTCCTCTCCTCTCCTCGCACATCCTCGCACATCCTCGCATATGCTCGCATACCCTCCCATCTAGTAGTATAGCTGTCTCGAGTCTCCTCTCCTCCTCTCCTCGCTCTCTCTTTCGGACCTGCCTATTTCTATCTCCCCCTTTCTCCTGTCTCTCCGCCGCCTCACTCCCTGCCTGCGTAGTCCTCTCTCACAGACCAGAACAATCCTCTCTCTCTTCTCACGGACCGTCTTGTCTCAGCCCCCGTCCACCCACCCACCTTCTCTCCCTCTCTCTCTCTCTCTCTCTACGTCGCCATCGTCCACCCATTTTCCGCCGCGCACTCATTTCTGCATCTTACACCTCAGCTTCCGCGCATTCTCCCTTGGCTCCTCTTGGCGTTTTGTTTGCCCGCCGCGGCCGTGTCAGCAGCGAATTGGCTCCGCTTTTTGTGGCTACCGGTCTTTTCCAGCTTTTCCAATCCGCTCTCCAAGCTCTTCTTGGCTTGGTCTTTGACCCTTCTCGTCCGCGTTGTCCTTTATTTTTTTTTTCCTCTTCCCCCGTCTCTGTTGCTCGTTGGCCTCTTTTTGTCTATTTTTGTCTATTTTTGTCTCTTTGTCGGCTCTTCTCTCCATTGACGCTCGTTTCTTTCTTCTCGCCTCTTCTCCACCTCCTTCTTACTTCCCCTTTCTCCAACGTCTCCTCGATTGTTGTCCCCTTCCCCCCTCCAGCACCAGCTTAAAGACCCCCCCTCTCTCGTTTTTCTCTCCTCTTACTCGTCGCCGCACCTCTCCTTCTCGCCACCCACTATACTCTATCTCTACTTGTCTGACCACCTGCCTACCCACCCCAGCAGCCGCAAGCCACTCTCCAGCCACTTCTCGACGTCATCACCTCTCGTCCAGGCCGACCAACACGTCCCACACGTCATCACCACCGACCACGACGACTCGGACCGCTCGTCCCGGGCCTCGACCTTCCCCCCCGAGGCATTCTCTTCCGCCGACCCCATCGTCGGCGTCGCCTCCAGCAAGACCGGCCTCGCTCCGCCCCAGCAGCCAAAGCGCCGCTCCGTCTCGCCAGCTGGGCGCTTCCGCGACGTTTTCCGCTCCAAGAAGAGCCCGGCCACCAGCTTGAAGAGCACCAACAGCAGCCAGAGCCCCGAGCGCCGCCCGTCCCAGCTCCAGTTCCCCGAAGACGACGAGCTCGTCGACCCCCTCAAGACCCCGGTTCCGCACGCCGCACCTGCGCCGCCCGCTCTCGTCACCATCTCCCCGGCGTCCTCCGCGGCCACCGCGCTGCCCTCGCTGCCCCCAGCCGCCGTGGTCACCGGCGAGCCTGCTGCCGACGCGCGCCCTTCTCGCGGCCACGCCCAAACCCACTCGCTCGACGCGTCTCGCCGCCCCGAAACCCCAGCCAACAGCGACAGCGCGCCCGTCATCGTCAACACCCCCCCGACGCCCACCGACTACAGCCACCCGCGTTTCCCCCACCACAGCCGCCTGCCCTCCTCGCCCGAATTCGGCACGCCCGCTTCCTCAGCAAGCGCCCACCATATTCTGCAACACCACACCCATGCATCCTCGCCTCTGTCCGCCGCCGCCGCCAGCAGTAGCATGAACTCGCCGCGACGAGCTCGTGCCGGATCTGCCTCTTTCGGTCCCAGCAAGCTGTCCAGCGCCAGCTCCTTCTCCGCCCCGCTCACCTCGACCCCCGAGAACGGCCCGCCCGCCCCGTCCACGCCCTCCACCGGCTTCTTCTCCTCCGTCATCTCCGTCGCCCAGAACGCCACCAACAGCCTCAGCAACAGCATCACCAACACAAACATCTCTGCGCCCTGGAACAGCGGCAGCAAGAAGCCCAACACCGCCAGCAGCCATACCAGTACCCATACCAACACCCCCTACTCCTCCTCCAGGGACCTCGGCGACCCGGACGCCCAGACGACCACCCCCGCCGGCTCCGACGACAGAACCGAGGTCGAATCCGGACTGTCCCAGCCCCGGGACCCTCGGGACCCTCGGGATCCTGCCGCCGCCTCGTCGGACGCCAAGGAGCTCGCCGTCAAGACCCTGGGCAAGGGCGATTTGAGTCTCAGCCAGCTCGGCATCACCGACCCTCCCAAGAACGGCATTGGTGCCGCTGCCGCCGCTGCCGCCGCCGCCGCCGCCGCTTCCGGCACCGCCGCCACCACGGCGTCCGCACCACCTCTGGCTATCGGCATTGTGCCGTCGCCAACCATGCCCGCTCCGCTCAAGCTGTCCGAGATTTCTAACGAATCGCGACACCGCTCCGAGTCCGCGCCCGCCGACAGCCCCTACCACAGCCATCCAGGTGCCATCTCCTTCGACCACAATGCCGTCGACGACCTTGCCCTGTCCGTGGGCCATGCCCCGTCCATCGCGGACACAACAGTCGTCCACGACACCGCCACAACGCCAGCAGCCAGTGTCAGCGAGGACCGGCTGGATGCCGTTCAGCGCACCGGTAGTGTTCGGAGCGCCATTGAGCGCCATCGCAAGCGGGGCAGCTCCGCCGCTACTGGCGGCACCTCTGTGACCATTGCTGCTGCTATTGCCGCTGCTACTGCCTCCGTCGCCCACCCGGCCCAGGGCAGCACCCCCAAGCTGACCGGCTTTGCCGTCGCCAGCAAGAAGCGCAACCGCGACTTCCACAACCTCTTCAAGAGCGTCCCCGACGACGACTACCTGATCGAGGACTACAGCTGCGCACTGCAGCGCGAGATCCTCGCCCACGGCCGTCTGTACGTCTCCGAGGGCCACCTCTGCTTCAGCAGCAACATTATGGGCTGGAGCACCACCCTGGTGATGAGCTTTGACGAGATTGTCTCCGTCGAGAAGCGCAGCACCGCCCTGATCTTCAAAAACGGCCTCATGATCTCCACCCTGCACGCCAAGCACATCTTTGCCAGCTTTGCCAGCCGGGACTCGACCTACGACCTGATTGTCAAGATCTGGAAGCTGGGCCACCCGAGTCTGCAGAGCTCTCTTAATGGGGTCCACATCGATGAGACCGGCGGCGACAAGACCGAGAAGATCGGTGCCGGCGAGGACCTGTCCCTGGCCAGCCGCAGCGACTCTGCCTCCGAGTCGGAGAGCGACGACTCCGAAGAGGTCTACGACGAGGATGCCGAGGACGACGACGTCAACGACGTCACCCTGGCCGCCGACTCTGCCATGGGGGCCGACACCGACGGCGAACGGTCCGTCATGCGGAAGCCGTCGGGCGCGGCCATTGCGGCTGGCGGCGGTGGCGGCACGGCCGACAAGCCGGCCAAGGATACCCCGGCAACGCCGGCCGCCGACGACTTCCCGGGCCCGCAGACGCACGCCCCGACCGAGTGCGGCGATGCCGCGCAGCACTACGACAAGGTTTTGGCCGACGAAATCGTACCCGCGCCGCTGGGTAAGACCTTCAACTACATCTTTGGCGCCAACTCGGCCTCCTTCATGTCCAAATGGCTCTCCGGCGACCAGAACAAGTGCTTCGACATTGTCATGGCCGACAAGAAGGGCCTCGGCCCCGAAAACCGCTCGCGCACATACAACTACATCAAGCCCCTCTTTGCACCCATCGGCCCCAAGCAGACCAAGTGCATTGTCACGGAGCAGATCGAAGCCATCGATTTCGACAAGGCCATCAACATTGTCTGCTCCACCCAGACCCCCGACGTTCCCAGCGGCAACATCTTTGTTGTCAAGACCCGCTACTGTTTGTCCTGGGCCGAGAACAACTCGACGCGCATCCAAGCCAACTGCACCATAGAATGGAGTGGCAAGAGCTGGATCAAGAGTACGTCCCCTCCACCCTCAAATTCTCTTTCTTTCTCTCTCTCTCTCTTTCTCTCTCTCTTTATTTCTCTCCCCTTCTATATATCTCTCTCTCTCATTCTTGCTAACAACATTTCAGGTGCTATCGAAAAAGGAGCAAACGATGGCCAGACAGCATACTGCCGTGACCTTGTTTCCAGTCTCAGGGAGGCCCTGCTAGCCCGGCCCCGGTCCGGCACCCTCACTAACGGCGCCAAGCCGAGGAGACGGAACAAGAAGAGCAAGACCGCTACGGCTGCGGGTCCAACCAGTCTGGAAGGCACAGCCAAGCCGTCGGCCAAGTCCGACTGGGGTCCGCTGGAGCCACTGCACGGCGTGCTGGGCCCGGCCGTCGACCTGATCCAGCCGCTGCTGACGGGCAACGTCATGTACGGTCTGCTGGTCGGCCTGTTGGTGGCCACCTGGTTCGGCTTTGGCTTCACCAACCGGCAGCCGCAGCGGGGCTTTGGCCAGGAGCTGAGCTATGCCGGGGGCTACCCGGGCTATCCCGACCGCATGGCCGCATACGACGAGATGTGGCGCCGCGAAGAGAGCGAGCTGTGGGACTGGCTCGAGGCGCGCGTCGGACTCGACCGTCTGGCCAGTGCTGGTTCGGGCAGGGGTGCGAGTGCTGGCGTTGGTGATGCCCCGCGCCGGAAAAAGGTGCTCGAACCGCGCACGGTCGAAGAGAAGATGCGCGAAGAGCGGATGGACGAGCGGGAGATCCGAGAAGCCATCAAGGTGACGGAAGAGAAGCTGAAAGTGCTCAAGTCGGTAGTAGAAGCCCGAGGAGGGTTATGAGAGAGAGAGAGGAGGAAGGCGTTAAAGAGTGGTATAGACCAAAAGGAGAGAAGTTGTCTTAACACAAATTAAGGCAAAGCCAAAAAAAAAACCCCGAAAAGAGGGGGAACCGGGAGAAGACAAGGAGAAGAATGGAAGAAAAAAAAAACACCTACATGTGTGCATAGGGGGAAGAGAAGCCTTTCTGGGGTTTTTTTTTTTTGTTTTGTTTTGGCATCACAGGCGCTTTGAAAAGGCAGCTTTTTTTTTGTTTTGTTTTTCATCTCGAACTTTCATGGTTTCTATCTCCCCCCTTTTCTTTTGTCCTTTTTTGTTGTCTTGGCTCACTTTGTCTCTCTTGTTCTCTCTTTTTTTTTCTCTTTTCTTTTTTGCCCCTTTCTCTTCTTTTGTTTCTTTTGTTCCTTTTGTTTCTTTCCATGCGCGCACACTCATTGACCTGGAGTTCCTCTATTTTCACTTTGTTATTTATGTACGACTACCATCGGGGCGAGTTGCGTTTTTTTTTTATGTTTTTTTATATTTTCTTATTCATTCCCTTTTCGTTTCCTTTTGTTCTTTTCCAGTCATTTCTTTTTTGTCTTCATCCTCACCGTTCATGTCTATATCATAGAACGACACAGTCCAATCCCACTGGCAGGGAGAAAAATACAACAGACAACAGAATTCAGTTTACCTTACAAGTACCGAAATATAGCCAACGTGTGCAATCATTCGTGCAAAGGGGAAGCCATAAGATGAAATAAGTTGTTGATCATCACCACCCAGCGCATCATGAAAATATCAAGGTAGTGTGAGTGGCCTCCATGTGCGGCCCTGCTTCTAGAATTGGATGAGAAGACCTACTACGAGTGGGCAGAAGGAGACTGCAGACTTCAAAAAGACCAATCGAACGAAATCCCGCATCAAAAAGAGCCTTGTCACATCATGTTTCAAGAATTGGCCCTTGTCGTCACGAAGAACTTGACCGGAGAGACGATTCCAAGTTGCGAAGACAATGGCGGCAACCACAAAAAACACACACGGCAAGAAGGTGCTCCTCCTCGAGAGCTTTCCAATCCCGAAATCCAATGGACAAAGACAGAGTCTTCCGGTCGGGCACAGAAAGTGCCACAGCGTTCCATCACCAAAGAACGAGAGCAACACACTCACCCACTCACCCACCCACCCACCACACCTATCAATGATAACGAGGCGAGATACAAACAATCGTGTGACCCAGGGGACATTTTTTTTTCGAATTTTTTTTTTCAAAAACAATTGATAGGATAATGCAACCCAGGAGGGAGATAGCTCGGCTGTGAGGACCGGCGATATTTTTGATTTTTCTTCTTTGTTCTCCTTTTGACAAATGGGAAGTTTGAGAAGTGGGAGAACATGGGTTAATTGGGGGTTTTTTCGGGCGTTCTTTTGTCACTAGACCTCCTCTCTGGAACAGACGATTTTTTTCTGGATAGCACGATGTTCTGCAATTTTTCTTCTTCTTTCTTTTTACACATCTCCATTTACTGCTCTGCTTCTTCGATTAGTCAACGTGTGTGTATACTTGGGGTATCTCGACACTTTCCATTGCGTACGCAACATGCTGCAAAAGTTCTGGGCTCTCTTCACAAGTCACGTCTCGTCTCGTCCACATCTAGGCTTTTATTTTATTTTAACTCGGCCTTGACAATGTTTCCAATGTGTTTCTTTGCGCCCTAGACATCCAGTAATTGCCGAGCTTGTCAAACAATGTCAAACCATCCGTGGAAGGGATGGAGGGGGGGTGTGTCTGTATACGTTTCGAGATGTCAACAGCATCTTGGGGAAGCACACACTGCACATGTCCCAAAACAGCAAAACAAAAGGAACAGGGGAATTGGTTGGTTCAACGAACAACGAACAACGAACACACTTATTGGAGGGTTTTTCCCCTGTCCTCTGCTGAGAAAGAGAGAACCACACAACACAGGACTTCTAGAGATGTGTGTGTACACAGATGTGTACACCGATATGTACACGATGAATCACAAAAACACAGACCACAAACCACAGACCATGGCATCGTGGACAAACAAGTCACTTTCAATTCTCCGGCCTGCAGGAGAGCTGCGTATGTGGAGAGAACGCCGATTGTTCATTTGTTCCGTGGGACATGTGTACGTAGTATGGAGGGATCAAAAGGTTGTCTTGTACAACACACAGAGCAGGAATGCTGAACCAAGAGTGGAAAGTCCAAGAGCCCTTAGTAGGCCAGTCAGAGCTGCACAAGTCCAAGAGGACCGGCCGATCAAGCTGCAGAGGCCTTGAGTTGTGACATTCTTGTGTCTGTTTGGTAGACTTCCTTGTCCACCCAGTCACTTGCAAGCTTCTCAACTCCAGATAGCGAAAACAGCTACAGCCTGCACAGTATGGCACCATGGAACTGGACTCCGGGTAGGGACATGGTGCGACGCGCCTGCCCGGCTCGAGCATTTGTGGGCATGGGGTCTGGTATGGGCATATATGGCACCAGCCAAGGTGCAGGCGGTCAACACGCAGCCATTGTCCCATGTTTGGCAGATGCACTTCAAGCTCCAAGTCGGAGCAAACCGGAAGCAGGGCCAGACAAGAGGAGAATTACAACAACGAGACGTCCCTAGTACTGGAGGGACGGATGGAGAAATGCAAGAAAGGAGGGGAAAGGCGGTGGGCAGAGAGGAGACCACGACGCAGCACGGAGGGTTTCATACAAAGCAGACCACAGAAGGAAAAAAGATGTGGAAAATGGCAGCAGAACAGAAAAGAAAAACCCAAGCTGCCGGTGGACAAAACCTTTGTTTGACACTCGTCCGTGTGTCTCTCACGCGGTACACGCCCCATAGCTGTTGAAAGCTGTGACAATGGACTCCTCTTTTTATTTCATTTTTCTCCTTTTCCGCCTTAAGCCCCAAAAGAGCTTTCCCCATACTTTGTGTTGATCCCAATGCTGCAAGGAGGGAAGCACAGAGATTCGGCCTGGTCGGGTTTTCTGCGGCCTGCAGTCTGCCCCGCGATTCTGCGGCTCAGGAACCCGTGCTTTGGGCTCTTTTGCAGCTCTAGCAGTTCAGGCAGACTTCCAGCAGACTTAGTATTGGCAGACAGCAAAGAAACCATGTAGGACGAACAAGGTAGGACGAGCATCTTGCCGCTGATGCAAAAGAGCAGAGCTGTCCCGTGGCATCGTGCCCCTCATTCGTTTGGCCTGGAGCAAGAAAATACAAGATAAAAAAGATAAAAAGGAAAATCAAAGTGCACTCGCATATGCCGTTGGGCTTCCGTTGTCTTGTTAGACTCGGTGCAGCATGCATGGATTGGGTACCCTCTATTGTATTCTCTATAGCCCCATGCAGAATCGATGCAGTGACACCCGACGACGGACAATGTATATCCAGTCAATTAGGATGAAAAGAAAACCAAAAGCCCCAAAACGGCTTCGTTTCGTGGGAGATGTGATGAGGCCTGCCTGAGGCAGACGCAAAGGAGCGTGTCGCCTGCCTCTACCTGCATCCGCCCTTTCATTTGCAACCCAGCTCCAAGGAGCAGTCCTTTGGCGGGGACGGGTGCCAAGGAAGACTCCGTGCTAGCCAATAGGCACTTGCCAGCAGAGCAAGCTTGCTTCACTTGTAGTCCGATGTGCTTTGCGCCTGCAGCACCGGTGCGCACTGGTGCACGCACTGGTGCACTGGTTGGCTCATAAGCCATGGGGCGTCAAGTGACTTTTTTTTTTTGTAACGTACTGTGCATGTTGGGCTGTTGGAATGTCGTTGTTGAAGAAAGCAGAGGAAGGGTGAGGAAGACAAGAGGAAGCGCGAGTGGTGAGACGTGGGAAGCGCGACAAGAGGCGTACGAGTGCGAGTGCAGACCGCGCGGAGGCAGGACAGAAACGAACGGGCAAGAGGCAGGAAGGACAGAAAATCGGGACAGACCCATCAGGACGTCTAGACCCCCACGCATGCTGCACAGACAGACTGACTGCGTTGGACAGCTGGTTCTGCGAGCTTCGCGAATCTTGCGGATATCGCGCGCCGCGAAAGCAGAGCGAGGAAAGGACGAGACCATGAGGGCATAATGATGCGCTTACCGAGCTGTTGCGTGATTCTGGAATGAGAAAAGCAACGTCGACTGGGGGTGGCCACGTTTGGCCACGTTTCTCGGAGTCGGATAGTGAGACTCGGAGGCGGATAGTGACAGAATGGTCGGCAGCCGTTGGTGGGAAAGAGTGGGAATTGGCAATTTGGGGTCGTTTATTTGATGGGTCCCATGGGATTTCTGGGATGGATGGAATACAAGGGTTGGTTACAGCGAGTGGCCAAGAGTGGTTTGCTGCCCTGGGGTCAAGAGGTGCTTACTCGCTCGCGAGCCGAGGTCCTAATAGTTATTCGTACTGCGCATATCTGTCAAGGGATACCAGGTGGTTGTGTGAGGATGCCGCCAGGAATGCTGTCAGGAAGAGTGTCAGGGATACTTGTCGCAAGTACCTGGAGCTTTGGCTCCTGGCTTTTAGCCTCCGTCGCCTCTGTCGCCTCTGGTGGCTCCGTTTCATGCAGGCCGATTGGTTCTTGTGGAATGGAACGTTTCGGCGACGGACCGGACGAGTTCAAAATGGAGGACCAAATGAACGGCTGGCCAATGGCCTCGATGCCGTTATTATGTTGCATGGCAAGTCACAAGTTTGAACAAACAAGCTCGTGTGATTGATAAGGAGTGTGTCCTCAGCGGTGGATGACCACGAGCGAATGCAGCAAGCTTGTTGGAAGGCTGTTGCGTGGTCACCGGTTGGTTCGACCGGCTGGTTTGTTGGCCGGCTATGATACAGTCACTGGGTGGCCACAAAAGGTCATGACTGGCCATGGATGCTGCTCACTGGGGGCATGCCCAACTCGACAGCGACTTGTGATCCTCTCGCGACGGTGACGAGACGTTGGTGAAGGATTGCAATGCCGTCATAGCCAGGGATTCGCAGGTGAAACGAGCGGGTCAGCCAGAGCCCAAGACAAAGGGAGAGAGATATTATTACTCCTCTGTAGTACAGGGAAGGAATGAACGAAGAACGAAAATACGGAAGCAAAAACAGATCTGACAGACGGAGCAAGGTGGCACTGTGAATACAGGCAAGAATATAAGCAAGGAGCCTGGGGAAGGAGCCCAGGAAGGAGCCTAGGGAAGGAGCCTAGGGAAGGAGCCTTGGAAAACACAAGCGAGGCGCAAAAACCATGACACAGCAAAATGAGCAAGACCGGTCCAGAAAGGCGAGAACTACACAAGGAAGACACAAAGAGACACACACGAAAACGGGAGGCACAAACAAGGAACTCAGGCAGAAAGCAAATCTCACCTGCAGCACTGCCGAGGCGTCCGAGGTATCCTAACGCACAATTAGAGTGTAAGAATCTTTGCACGATACTCGTCGTCATTACCAAGTACTTGCTTGTGGCTTGCTGCTTGCTGCTTGCTGCTTGTTGCTCGTACAAGTTCGTGGTCGCCTGCCAAGGACGGACTCGATGACCAAGACGAATCAAAGATGATTGAGAGGCGTATCAATGCGGGCTGAATGCGCCCAAGTGCGCCAGGACGTCCATATGGCGGCCAGTAATCGGCCAGTAATGCGCAAGCAGATGCGCAAGCAATGCGGCCAGAGATGCTGTCAGAAAGCACTGCCTCACTGAGAAGAGGGGTGTGTAATATTATGCGACCACCCAAGACCAGGCCAAGGGGGGGGGGATGACTGGATTCCAGTGCGTGCTGCCAGGCCATGCTCAGGCCACAACTGGCCAGAAAGACCAACAGCGTTGGAGTTTTCAGTTCCGATTTCGACTCTTGGGAAGCATTGGGACCCGTGGGATCCGTTGAGGATTTGCGGGGAACGGTGAGTGCTCAATGCCCGTACTACTATTATAGTATGTACAAAGTAGGTTGGCTGGCTTGACCTGTGGTGCCTGCGCACAGTGCCTCTTTGTGCCTGCCGTCCCTGCCTGCTGGATTCGTAGATTTCAGGGCAGATGGGCGTAGGATGGCTGGTGGCGTCGTGTGCAGCATCTGCTGGGATTTAGGCAGAGAGATAGGTTAGTCAACTGGTTGGTTACTTGGTAATCACTTCTTGATTGTCCCGACCGTGAGCCACGCGGACAGTGGCGGAGGCAGATGGGATTATCCATGGTGTCCTTGACCTCCCATATTGTCCGTGGCGGACATTGCCGTGTTCCCGTTTGGCAATTGTCCAGACTGCTTGTCCGTGAAAACGCGCACTGGCAAATGTTTCACGGACCCGATGAGGAAAAAAAATGCGAAAAAAAGAAAAAAGAAGAAAAAAAAGCACGAGGGATGCAAGGCACAGACGCGCGTGGGATGGTGTCCAGTGAAGCATAAAAAAAGGGGGCAGTGATGGGGCAGCCGTTGTGAGAAAAAAATTTTTTTTTCTTGTTTTTCTTTCGAGACGCCTCCAGACTGTGCAGCAACCAGAGAAAAAAAATTTGCAGGCCTCTTCCTGGCTGTTGGCCTGGGTGGCTTTCTGGCCTTGGGCGTGGCCTTGGGTTGCGGCTTTTTGGGTTGCTGCTTCCCGAAAAGGCAGTGGCGATGGGCCGTGACAGCAGACGGAGACTACCCAAGCAGGGCAACTGGGCACGGGAGGGCAGGTGCGGCCACGCGCTTCGAACAGGCAGCTGCCATAAAGGGCGGGCGCTCTGCCTGACAAACAGCGTTCTGTCACAGGTGGGCAGGCGCTGTCGCGCCTTCCACCTGCTTCTCCGCCGTTTTAGGAAGCCGCAACCCACGGCCGCTGCCGTCGCTAGACTTGGGTCTACAACAACACTCCAGGGCAGTAGTTATTAACTACATAGCACGCCCGCCAGCGCCCGTCAGCACCCGCCAGCGCCGGCGTCCGCCAGGTAGCTCATGGTGGCTCGTAGCGGACTGTAGTGGCCTATAGGGGCCGCCTGGGCTGCCTCAAGTGGGGAGACCGTGGCCTAGAGTGGAACCACCGTGGGGAGCCCTACGAGTAAGATGCAACAGAGGTAAAACTGCCAGGTCCACTGTAGGTGTTAGTCAAGCCCGCCCGTCACTCTCAGTGACACTCCCACACTCTGTCTCTCCGTTTTGTCCCGTGACCCATCCCACTCTCCGCGCCCAACAGCAGTTACAAAGTACCCAAGTACATACTTCACATCGCCATCATCGACCTCGTCCACCCACCACACCCCCATGTCCCATGTCTCTCAAAGGACTCCACCCCCTGCCGCTGAATGGCTCCCGCCAACTTTCCGCCGCCTCGGTTCCCTCGCCCTCGCCGCACGCACTCTTCTCTGAGTGGCTGCGGCCTGCTCGACTCTCGAGTGGCCTCCACGAAGCCACGATAGGAACGTCACCACAGGTCACCACGTATTCTCCGCAGCCCCCAGGCACACCCCCTCGTGTGGGTGCAGTGTTTTCTCACCCCCCCCTGCTTCTTCTTCTGGCTTCTTTTCTTGCTTGGGTCTCCGTTCTCCCGTCTTCCGTGGCCATCCCGTGCGACGGCCTCTCGCATCCATCTCGTCCTCCCGGAACACAAATATGTCTTGTTTCTCCTCCTCGATTCCACCAGCAGCCGCTGTTCTCAGCTCGAACCGTCTTCTCTTCTTCTGACACACTCGACTTGCACACACTGCGCTTGCCGCAGCCCAGCTGCCTCAGACATACATCCCCCCAACAGAACGAACGTCCACACTCAACCCTGTCCCATCATCGGCAGATTAGTCGACTGCAACCTGCCAATATTCCCAGCACGCCCAGCACTCCAGCACTTGCTGCACTTGCTGCAAGTGCCTGCCTCAGCACTGCCTGGAATTTCCATTTATATACCGACTGCACGCCAGCACAGCGAGGCCCCTTGCTACTGCCTCCGAGTCGGCACATCTTCCCCACAGAATCCTCCCACCTCATCCCAGAAATCGCCAGAAATCGTACCAACACCGGCCCAGCACCGGCCCATCTCTGCCCTGCTCTGCCCCCCCCTCCTAGCCCCTTCTATATTAGAGCCCCCTTGCCTGCCTGCACATGTCAACAACACTTGCGCCAGGCCGCCTGCCTCGACAACCAACGTTCTTCGCTCTTATACCCAGTGGCCGACACCTAGCTTACACAGTGGACTAGCGCCTGGCCAGTCTGCTTGCTAGCCAGACTAACAACAAAGTCCGACTAACAAGCTCGACTAACAAGGACCACCAAGTCCACCACCACCACCGCCAACCTCAAAACCGTCTACATTTCCGCACCCGCAACACTTTGCTTCCCACTTCCCACCTCACTCTCCGCACGTCCTCACCCATGGCTTCCATAATGCAAAACCGCAACTTCAGCCGCAGCTCCTCCAGCAGAGACTCCGCCAGCCGCCGCGGCAGCGAGTCAGACGCCTCCTACCCGAGCACAGCACCCACCTCTGTGGCCGGCTCACCACGTCTGGGCGACACCAAGGTCGTGCAGCTGCCACCACCCTCCTCGCCGCCGCGCTATGTTCGCTATGTCGACGACGAGCGGTACCAGTACTGGCCGGCCTCGCAGCCGTCTCAGCGCTCGCCGGCCTCGCAGACCCCCCAGCAGCACTACACCCGTCCGCAGCCCGCCAGCCAGCCCGCATACCAGCCCACGTACCAGCCATCCTGTGATACGAAACAGGCCTACGAGAGCTACCGGCCCTGCGAGACGTTTGAGGACCTCTCGCCGTCGACCAGCATCTGCCCGCGCGCGTCCATGGACACCTACATGTCCCTGACGGACTCCGAGGACGAGGACGGCCACGACGACAACCACGCCAACAGCAGCAGCCTGTCCGAGAGCACGCTGGACGACGACGACGACGACGACGACGACGCCTACTCCGTGTCCGGCTCGTCGCGCCAGAGCGACAGCTTCGACGACGACCGCATCCCGCCGCTGCCCGAGTACTGCCATGACATCGTCGACAGCAACGTGCAGCCGGCGAACCCCCACGAGTTTGCCCAGCTGTTCCCCAGCCTCAACCGCATCTCCATCCGCCACGACGAGTTCACTGCCGACGGCAACATGAACCTGCGCGTCGACATGACGGTGCCCAGAGGCAGCCGACGCCGTCCCACGTCGTACCAGCTGTTCCACCTGCGGATGTACGACCTCGCCAAGCGGGAGTTTTCCCTGCGCCGGTACTGCCGAGACTCGGGTCGCGAGGTGTGCAATGCCAAGCTGGCGGAGCTTGCCGAGAAGCAGAAGAAGAAGCAGCAGGAGCAGCAGCACAAGCAGCAGCACAAGCAGAGCAAAAAGGCCATGAACGGCGTCGTCGCGGGCGCCCACAACGGTCGTCCCACGCTCCAGCGCTCCGTGTCCTCGGCTCTGCGCTCGCTCGGCATGGGCGGCGGCGGCGGCGGCAGCAAGGCCGCCTCGCGCCGGCCCAGCACGTCCCACTCGCGCACGTCGTCGTCCCATGGCGAGCATGCCTATGCCGACAGTGACGAGCGGCCCCACCCCGTTGTCCGCGTCGACTCGTGCCCCTCAGCCACCTCGGCGTCCGAACGCCCCAGCACAGCCCCCGCCACGTCTTTTCCGCACAGCAAGCCGGCAGCCCGCCCCATCCACAACAAGAACAAGATCAAGCTCGAGTTCAGCAACTACGCCCGCGTCGACGTCGAGCGCCGCCCTCTCCATGGCAGCAGCAGCAGCAGCTCGTCCAAGAAGTCTTCGTCGAACAGCACGGCCGGCTACGAGTTTGACTGGTGGGGCCACAAGTACTACTGGAAGCGCGTGCCCGAGAAGCATCTCGACGTCGTCCATTTCCACCTGATGCGCCGCGACGACCGCGGCAACGAGACCGCCGTGGCCCACATTGTCCCCGAGACCCGGTCGCCCAACCAGGTCCAGGCCGACGAGGAAGCCGGTGGATGGGTGCCGCCCTGCCACTTTTGGATCAGCGATCCCTCTGTCCTCGCCGCCATGACCGACGTAGCTGAGTGAGTAGCTCCCTAGCCCCCCCTTTGCTTTTTCTTTTCTGTTCTGCGTGTCCCCCTTCTAGCGTCCTTGATCGTTCTACGTACTAACAACAAACAGTGTCATCATGGCAACGGGATTGATGGCCCTTGTGGACGACTGCATCCGCGCGCGCTGGCAGTCGCACCACCAGCCGGCGCGCAAGGCCGCCTACCGCCTGGGCATGCCGCTGATGCACAACGTCTTCCACCGCCGCACCAGCAGCAGCAACAGCGCCGGCGGCGGCAGCAAGTACACGTCCAGTCCGCTGCGACAGGCCCAGCCTGTTGCAGCCTACTGAATGTCGACTCGCTAATTATACTACTCTACGTTTGTCTCTCTTTTGTTACAATTTTCTCACCGTGGCGTTTCAACATGGCCCAACGTTTTTCTTCCCTTCGCATATACGGCCGACGCTCTCAGCATTCTATATAAGCCTTCTGTCTACACTTTTTTTTTGGTCCTACACTTATATTATTATACTGTACTTTTGCCCTTTTTTTTCTTGCATGAGAGGTTGGGCCTCTTTTCGGGGGAGACATTTACGGAATTTTCTCACGGGATATACGCAAATTTGCAAGCTTTTTTTCCCCTTTTGGGGGGTTGGGATAGGATTACGGGATGCGATGCGTACAACACGCATCATGGGATTTGCGGGATAGCAGGAAAGAGCATATTCCGTGGTATATATGACTATTGTGTTTATGTTGTTATGGCTTGCACATTTGGGTTGTTTTTCCCACCATACGGGGAACATTCGGCGTATTGGGAGTCGGGCATATTTTTATTCTTATTTTTCTCTTATTTGTACTCTCTTTGTTTTTGGTGAAAGCGGCTACACTTTCTGGGGTGGTTTGTACTTTCCAGAGCGTGGTTTTTATTTTTATTTTTATTTCTATTTCATTTGTTCGTATATACTTGCACGCCTGCGCATGCAGCGGTTTTTTTCTTATTCCCATGCATATACGAGTACGAGTGTATGAGAGAGCCTTTGAACGACCAACAAAAATACACAGTAATCACAAAAAAAGAAATAGGCTGATTTGCACATTTTGCACGTTATACTTTGCACATCGGCTCGCGTTATTTTTGGGTATTTGCACCAGGGGGGTTTCTTTTTTTTTCACATTGGTTTCTCATCTGGTGTCTCAACTTTGCATGTGGTGGCCGGCATGTGACGTGCGCCATTGGAGCACAGCATAATAATATTACTTAGTACTTAATACGAAAGAGACCTGGGGGTAGCTGAACAACGTGGCACCCAAGACATGCTGATGGCAGGCGCATGAAAGGTGATTGTGCCTTTCCTCGCGAGGGGGGGTCAAGTACACAGTACCGTTTCTTCATCCTCTTTTCACACGGCCACGATATACAGTGCACGCAAACGCACTCTCACCGTAAATGGCCGGTCAAACAAAGAAGGAACAAACAAGGGCCATGAATCAGGTGACAGCACCGAGTCGTGGCCAGACTCAGCAAAGGATCCCAGAGTGTGAGCACACGAGGCGGCGAGGCAGGACCACGAGGAAGTTGGCCCTTGGGGAGCAGAACTCGGCCATATTGGTCAAGATGCTGCGCAGGCGAGTGCAGTGCATGCGTGCATTTGTTGTGTGAAACTATGCATATGCACGCCTTGGCGAGCACAACTGTTTGATTCACTTTTGGTTTCATGTTTTGAGCTTTGCCCGCCTTTTTGTTGGGGCAAGTTGGAAACAGGTCAAAAAGACAAAAAGATAAGTCCGTAGTTCCAATTTATGGTTAATTCCGAGATAGGAGACCGATTCACAAATACAAGTTGTACACAAGCACTTTCATTAAAATACAAGGTTCGTATACCCCATCGGGAAACGGCTGAAAATGAAACGAGTGGATGAAGCGTCTCATAAAGGAGGGCTCTGAACTTCTTTCGAATAGAACACCAACGATACACGATATATATATATATATATGTATGAAAAATGAAGGAGTGAACAAATGAGTTGAAAGAATTGAAAGAATTTGATATTTTGATATGAATGGAGCTGGATACAGAAAAGAAAGACAAAACAGGCAATTCAAAAAAAGAGAGCAAAAAAGACTGAATCGACTAAACAAGAAAACAAGAAAGACTGGCAAAAAAACAAAACCAGTAACGCAGGCAAAGACAAAAAAGGGGGGCGAATACACAGATGCAACCAAAACGAAAAAGCAGAGCAATGGAAACAATAAAAAACATACAAAAAAAGCTGCAAACAGAGAGGCACGTCAGCAACCACTTTTTCCACCATAAAAACGGCCTCGGGAGAATGTGTGAAAGCAGCCAAACAGGAGAAAGTCTGTGCCAGAATAAGCCACAATTTTGGTGTCTTGTCATATCCCTGTCAAAAAAACACAATCCACAGAACAGAAATCCCCTCAAAAAGCTGCCGATCCCCCCCTCCCCCCCCCTCCTTTCATCGCCCAACACGCATCGTACAGCTGCTCAAGTGTCGGTGTCTCTTGGCTGCTGCTGCTGTGTCTTTCTTTCGATGGTCTCGTCCTCCATTCTCGTCTCCTCCTGTTCTCGCTTCTCCTCCTCCTCGAAGCACCACGGGTGCATGGTGGTGATGGTGACTATGATGACTATGCTGGCTATGCTGGCAGCAGGGCGTGCTCATGTGTACTGGTGTAGGGAGGTGTGCCGGTGCAGGTAGGGGTGAGGAGGGCATCGGCGGAGGCATCGGCGGCAGAGTATGTGGCACTTGGTCATGGGGTGTGTGCGCCGCCCACGGCCAAGCCCACGGCGACGACGACGATGACGACGGCGGCGGCGACCAAGACGCATGAGGAGACGGCCACGATGTTGTTGACGCCTGCTAGGCGGCTGCATTCGACATGTTTCGCCGCATGGCTGTCGCCGCTGCCGCTGCCCCGCCTGGTGAAGATGCACCTACACTGCCACCACCCCAGTCCGCCACCAGATTCTCCTAGTTTTGGCCCTCCCAGCCGACCCAGCTCCGCGGCATCACGCGCCAAATCTTGACCTCGCCCGACCGCAGATCATCCAGCTTGAAGCTCTCGAGCTTGACCTTTTTGCTCTCGCGGCCCTGCTCCCAGGCGCGCACCTTCTTCTTGGTGCCGTCCCACTCGGCCACCACGGCCACGTGGTCCGGCTTGCCCACCTCCATGCTGTACTTGGCGTGCATCGCGCCGTGCTTGCCCTGGAACCTGGCATTGCGCAGCGTGACAATGTCGCCCGCCCGGATCTCGTCGTTCTGCGACGTGCTCGCATTGGCCAGGTTCGCATACACCAGCGCGCCGTACGCCCGCGTACCCACGGGCAGCAGCGCATCCTTGAAGGGCCGGATCAGCTCCAGTACCAGACTCTGCGGCGTGCCGTCGCCCACCACCGTGTCCTTCTTGGCCTGCACCGCATCGCCAATGTGGCGCCCAAACCGCTCGTACGACTGCTCCAGCTGGTCCTGCCGCAGACTCCGCGGCGGCGCCTCGTGGCGCTGGTCGAGCTGCACGTCGGACGCGTCCGTCGGATCAAACCGCACCGTCACCACCGTCTGCGAGTAGTCCAGGTACAGCACGTAAATGTCGCGTGTGATCTCCACCTTGCCGCCCCGCTTCGCCGACTGCGACTCTTCCGACTCGAAAAAGATGTCCTTGCGGCCCTGCAGCTGCGGCGGCAGGCCGTTCGGCTGCAGCCACCAGCCCGACTGCGGCGCCAGGTCAATCTCGTTGGCCACATATCCAGACTCCATCGACGGCCGCGTCACGTCTACCGACCGCCGGCCCGACATGCTCTGCCGTGTCACATCCAGCGACTGGCGAGCCGCGCCGCGGCTGCTGTGCATCGTAGAAACCGAAGCAAGATGAGGAGTGGGCGCCTGCGCTGCAGGTGGCGGCGGTGGCGGGCCTGGTGGGTGTGCCCGCGTGGTCGCCGTCGTGGAAGCAGACGAGTAAGACAGAGACAGATCAGGCGGTGTGTATGCCTCTTCCACAAGCGAGGAGGTCGTCGGTGGCTGTGGCGGTGGCGGCGCATATCCAGGGACCGGCACGCTCGCGATGGGTGGCGTGGACGAGGCGTAGTTGTACGGATCGTAGTCGTCGTCGTACCGAGTCGGCGCGCCGAGGGCCGCCGCTACCGCCTCCTTTGGCGGTGGCGGCGGTGGCGGCGGTGGTGGAACACGAGGCACGTCCGTGGAACGCCGCGAGTCAGTTGGCGGCAGGCTCGGCGGCAGGCTCGGCGGCAGGCTCGGCGGCAGGCTCGGCGGCGGTGGCGGCTGGCTTGGGATGGGAGGCGGAGCGCGGACTGCGCCTGGAATGGGAGGAGGGAAGGACGGGGTCTTCTCAGAAATGGGAGACTTGATGGAACTGTTGTCCTCGAAGCTGGAGTCGCGGGCGTGGGACTTGAGCGAGTTCTTGTGCGGCACAGGGTTGGCAATGTCGGTGTCGTAGTCTCCCTCGTACTCGGTGATTTCCTCCTCCTCTTCCTCGCCCATATCGGCTGGCCGTCTCGGCGACAGGGGTGACCGGGCATCACTGGTGGACTGGCGGCTCAGGGAGCCGGGCGGAGGCGGCGGTGGAGGCCGGGTCTGGGCAGGCGGAGGCACCGGGGCCGAGCTTGGGATGGGTGGCGGGAGGCGGCTTGCACGTTTGTTTGGAGATGCCGGCGTCTCCTCTGTGAATGTGGATGCCCGTCGGGGCACAGCCGGCGCAGTCGGCGCAGACAGCGGAGATGTGGGAAGAGGGGGCGGCACTTCGGCCTTGGGCGTCTCCAGCGAGCGCTGCTGAGGCTGCTCGGAGAGCTCGTCGTCCGAGGCAGAGCCCTCGCTCGGCGACTTGGCGTCAGTGGGTGCAGCCTGGACTGGCGGCGGCGGAGGAACAGGCCGACTGCCAGGGACAGGCGGAGCGGGAGCGGCTCCCCGGATGGGGACTGGAGGAAGGTCAGCAAAGGGATCAAAAGAATCTCGGCCAGGAATGAATTGCTTACTCGACGGCGTCCGGGCCAGAGACTCGGCAGGCGGCTCGTCCTCCTCGTCCTCCTGGACCGGGCTCTCCGACCGAGGAATGTCCTGGGCCGCGGTCCTGTCTTCGGATTTCCGCGAGGACAAGCCCGGCAGAGCCATCATGGTCGGGATCGGCGGAGCGGGACGGCCTGCCGGCTCGTCGGCGGCCTCGCTCGACTTCCGCTCGGGGGCCGGGGCGCGCTTCTTCTTGATTGGCGGCGGCGGCGCACCAAACATGCCTTGCATGCCCTGCATGCCCATCATGCCCATGCCGCCGCTCATCTTGGCCATGCGGGCCCGCAGCTCTTCTCGGCGACGCACCTCCGGATCCTCGTCATCCTCCTCCTCCTCTTCCTCCTCTTGTCCTCCTTCTTCTTCGTCCTCCTCGGCGTGGTCCTTCGTTCCCCGTTCTCTCTCATCGTCGACCTCCTTCGTCTTGATCTCGTCTTCGTCACCAGCCTCGTCGTCTTCCTCGACGGCCTCCTCCTCATGGTGATGATGGTGGTGCTTTTCGGGCGCCGGAGCACCCACCATGATGGGAATCCTGGGCGGTAGCCGGGACGTCTCGTCGCTGTCATCACGCTCGGTCAGGTCATCGTCCTGGCCCTCCGTGGTGTCGCCGGCGCCGGACATGTCGGCATCGTTGCCGTCCTGCGCCTCGGCACCTCGGGATGGCTTCCGCCGCGGCGGGTGAGACACGCGCGGCGGGTGGTGGCTGTCGTCGACGGATCGGCGGCCTCCAGTTTCGTCCGTACCCCTGCGCTCAAGGGGCTGGTGTGCGGGCTCGCCAGCAGCTTCGTCCGTTGTGCTGACCGCCGTTTCGTGGCTGTCGAGCCGCTTCTTGGGAGGCCGCTTGGGCTTCTCTTTCTTGGCAGCGGCCTCGGCATGTCGTAGGGCCTGCTCCTGCTGCTCTCTCTGGAGACGAGCCATGCGCTCCTTGAGGCTCATCATAGGCTTCGGCTCGTCTTCGGCGTCTCCGCTACCCGAAGACGTCACAGGAGCTGCGGCTGACGCACTGGATGCTGCCGCAGGGACAAGGCCGGCTTTCTCGGCGCTTTCCAGGTTCTCGGCTTCGCGCTCTTTGATCTCAGGATCTTCGTCGCGGCGGTAGAGCTTCGTGGCCGGTTTCTCGCGCGGCGGGGGGATGTATGCATTGCGGCTGGGCGGAGGAGCCACAAAAGGCTTCTTGATGAACGTGCTGCTGCTGGAGCCAGTCAGACCGCTCGGCTTGAAGGGGGTGATGGGAGGCGCGGCGGCCTTGTTGAAGGCTGCTATCCGGTCGCGGAACGAGTTGCCCGTCGGCTTGTCAGACGCAGGCGGCGGCGGGCCACCTGCTGGTTTGGCCGCGGCCGGAGGGGGAGCCGGCTTTGGGACAGCGGCGGGTGCGGGAGCGGCTGGCACAGGCCGGGGTGATTCAACAGCTCTGGCCGAGGCAACTGGGGATGTAGGAGTCGGCGGCTCGGCTGCCTTTGCGGGAGGTGACAATGGTGCGGGAGCTGCGGCGGGGCGTGGCGAAACGACCTTGACCGGCTCGGGCTCGGGCTCGGGCTCCGCCTCCTCCTCTTCGGGCTCAGGAGCAGGAGCAGGAGCAGGAGCAGGAGCGGCCGCTACTGCTGGCGGGATTGCTGCAGCAGCTGGAGCAGGTGGCGAGGCGGAAGGTCCATCGGTCGAGACCCCAGCGGCGGCGACGGCCGAGGAGTCGGTGTGCTGGTGCTTGGTGCGGGCGCGGGTCGGGCGCGGCGGGGCGACGGGCTCGTACTTCTCGACAAAGTTGCGCGGGAAGAGGCCCTCTTGGTGCTCGCCGGCATCGTCGGTGTATTCGCCCACATACCACTCGGCATCCTCCTCTTCGGTGACGGTTATTATCTGGCCGGCCGCAAACTGCAGGTCGTCGTCGTGCGGCGACGAGTACTCGTAGATGGCCTTGACCTTGAACATGGCGGGCGGAGGAGCGCGTTGGGCAGCGCGTCTCGGTGAGGCCGTGGGAGGTATATGTGGTTGGTGGTGTGTTGAGAGGTTGCTTTTGCTGGGAGGCCTTGGCTCGGATTTCAAGCTTCGACCCCTCCTTTCCGGAAAGCGCGGGGAATGCCTGTAGTCGATCGGTCGGTATGCAGAGGACGTGCAGGCCGGGCAGACAACCAGCGAGGCGGCCGCAGGGCAGGTGTGCGGGCACAGAAAGTAGAATGGGTAGGGCGAGCAGAAGGGGGGGGGGAGGAAGGGAGGCGTCGACAATGTGAAGGGAGGGGGTAACAGAAAAAGTCGGTCGATGCGGCAGGATGGACGAGAGCTGTTTTTCCCACCGTTTGCTGTTAGGGGTTTTTAGGCAGCCGTCAGGGAAAGCCAGAGCAGGAAAGCCAGGGTAGCCAGGGAAAGCCGGGCACAAAACAGGGCGGCCGCTACTGGGGCAGTGGGCAAAAATAGCGTGCCTGCGTCTGAGGGGCAGCCAAGCACGCCGTTGTTGGGGTAGCCAGTGAGAGGAGGCCGGTCAGAGCACCTGCTGCACCGAGGCGATCCAGGAGACGAAGCTGTCAGAGGACGTCACAGCAAGCAAAGCAGCAAAGCGTCAAAGCAGCAATGCAGACAAAAAGCAGAAAGAAAAGCTGTTGACGAAAACAGGAAAAAAAAAGCTCAAACCCAAAGAGTTGGGCCTCGAGGAAAGCCCAGCTTAGCCGGTTCTGCCGTGCTGCCAGCGCGTGACGAGCTCGCACTGGTTTGCTGTTGTCTGCCTGTCCGCTTGTGGCGTCCTGTTCTGTTGTGTTTGTCGCCGTCTCCCTTGCTTGTATCTTATTACTGTGCTGCCTTGCCTGTCGTAGTGGTTGCGTCGACGTCAGCGCATGAAACCGGGGGGCGGCCTGTAACGAGGCGGTGGCGGGCGAGTGCCGGGAAGAAAGGACGAATAAGACGAAGGAGACGAACACGCCAAAAGAGAGACGACTGTGTGCGGTTGTGCGGTGGTGGTCGACTCGGCCGAGGTGCAGAGGACTCGTAGGACAGTGTGGCTGTGAGCCGTCGTCAAAGTGGATCAATATATGCAATGGGGAAAAGACAAAAGACGATGATCAGAGCAGGCCGACTCTGCTTGTTTGCTGGCGTGCAGCTCCCCTGGTCGACTGGTCCGTCAATCTAAGGATACGAGCTCGAGAGGACGACAAGGGGTGGCGGAGGATGCAAGGACGTGGCCTGTTGCATTGGTAGAAGGGCGGAGGGGACGATGGTAGATGGGAATGGTGGATGAAGGCCTGGGCAGAAAGCTGGGACGGCAGTAAAACAGGTGTGGAGAAGGAAGGGGTGGCTGAGAAAGCCCATGGCTGCCAGCGTCATGACTGTCTTACACGGACCCTTCCATAGCTTGACCCTGTGGCTGGGCGCTGAGGTCACCGCGTGGCAACTTTTTTCTGCAGCACACCCCACATCGCCCAAACGGGGCTTCTGTCCTCTTAGATGCAAGTGTCAACCACCTCGAAGCTTCTTGACAGATCTGTCTCTCTTGTCGTCCGCAGCGACATCCCTGCCCTCACCCACCACACAGAACACACCATGGCCTCTGCCACGGCCAACAAGCCCCTCAAGGGCATTTTGAAGAAGAAGGAACCCCCCTCCGACGCAGGAGCATCCGCCACGCACAGCCGTCGCCAGCGCACAGAACAAGACAATGCGGAGATCGCCCGCAAACACGCCGCCATCCTCCAGCAGCGCAAAGACCTCGAGACCACCATCTTCCAGTCCATCGAGAAGCTCACAGACTTTCCTCTCCGGCGAGACGACCCCCTCCAGTACAACGCCAGCCACCCCCACCCGGACGACGCCGCCGCCTTCTGCCAGCTCGTCCGCATCTTCCAGCCCGGCGACTACGACGACCTCATCGAGGAGCGCAACACCTGCGGCCTCTGCGGCTACGCCCTGTGCGCCCGCCCCCGCCAGACGTTTGCCGGCCGCGGCACCTGGAAGCTCGTCAATTCCGGCCGCCAGGACTTTGGCATCGTGGCCAAGCGCGAGCTGGAAAAGTGGTGCTCGCAGGCGTGTGCCCGGCGCGCGCTCTACATCAAGGTCCAGCTGAACGAGACGGCGGCCTGGGAGCGCGTGGGCATCCCAGACATTGCCGTGGAGCTGTTGGAGGAGGAGGAGGACCGGAAGAGACGACTTCAAAAAGAGAAGGAGGAGGAGGAGAAGAACAAGAAAGAGTCCGGCAAGTCGGTGGCCGAAGCCCAGCTGGCCCGCGATCTGGCCCGGCTCCGACTCCACGAAGAGCGCAAGCTGGCCCAGGACGCCACGACCCTGGCGCTCGAGCGCGGAGACATGACGTCGGCCGATCTGGCCGCAGCGGCCGACAACGACGCCACGCCCGGCGGAGGACGCATCCAGCCGACGATGGCCCCGCTGGTGGACATCAACATCATTGAGAAGAAGGTGACCACAGTACCGACAGAGCCGACCCTGGACGGCAATGCTGCTGCAGCAGACGCCCATTTGCTTACGGAAGGCCACAAATCAAAGTTTATGGCGGTTTGAAGAGAAGGGGGGGGGGGAAACTCCCAAAACAAGACCGGCCGAAACAGAGAAAGAGTTCTCCGGTCTTGGTGTGTCTTGGTGTGTATATTTGCAGGCAGGGTTGGCCTCCTTTTGCGTTTTACTTTTTACGTGGCGTTTGGTCAGCATAACAGGTCAGTCGTGGACCATGAGAGAGCATATTAGAAAAGTCAGATACCCCCAATTGAGATTTATGACGTCTTACAAGAGTCGTTTGCAAGTCTGATTGCCTTCAAGTGACAACATTGACTTATGACAACAAATTTTATGCACCCCGATGCCCTTACGAAGTCATAAGATGCGTTCGCTAGAGCAGCATACACCCAGACAACAAAAATCAAAATGACAGCATTCCAGTATACACCACGTATCACTTCTGGGGTAGGGAGGAGGGGAGGGATATTGGCGATCAAGCAAGACAACGCTCTTCAGATGAGATGAGCGTCCGCGACACCTGGTTTGTGCAAAACGTTTGCGTTTTATTATTTTTTTTCTGTTTCTTCCAAGTTGTTTTTTTTTGTTTCCATTTTCGTTCCCATTGCTGACCAGTCGCCTCTTATCTCAGGGCGTGTTTGGAGCAAAAAGACGAAAGAAGACCACACTCGCCAAAACAAAAAAAAAAGATCCGTAACGACGCCCCGTTTTTTGATAGTTTCCTCCCGAGTATAGTTTCGCATGGTATTTTTGATCTTATGTGGATAGGTTCCGAGCTGGGGAGGATTCGAATGGATGGGGGAAAGATGGACTCGAATACTCGGAATTGTCGCTGTTATACACCGCCGGGGGTCAAGAGAGAGGGGAAAGACACAATCTTTCTATCTCCCTTAGTCGCGGCGGGGGGGACGGTCGCCGAAGCGGCGGCCGCCACGCTCAATCGTCTGAGTCTGGGTGACGGGGATCACGTTGACGGGGATGGCATCGAACTGGGCAAGTTAGTAGGCTGGACGGAGAGGGGAGGGGTTCAAGACCCCAAACGGCTGGAGGCCAGATAAATCTGTTCCCCCCCAAAGAGATTTAGAGGGAAGACAAAAAAAAACTTACACCCAGGTGCTTCAGCAGGTCCTTGGTCTCGGTGTCGACATCCAGCTGGCCGCTCTCGGACTGCGTGAAGTCCAGAGCCGACACCTCGGGGACGTACTGATCCTTGCGCTCGCGCTCCTCCTCCTGCAGCTTGAAGGAGATACCGCGGACAGGGCCACGCTGAATCCGCTTCATCAGATGCGTCGTGTAGCCGGCAATCTTGTTGCGCAGGCGCTTCGAGGCAATGATGGCAATCTCATCGCACACCCGCTTGTTGGTCTCAAAGTCCAGAGTGAGCTTGGGGTAGTACCGCTCAATGATGCCCTTGGCGGACTTCTTGACCGTCTTCGTCCGAACGCGACCCATGTTGGCGTTTGTTTAAGAGGAGTGTGGTGGTGATGGTGGTGGTGGGAGGATTGGGTGATGAAAGAGAAATTGATTGTCGTGGGTGTGAAAGGAACAGACAAAAATGGGATCAGGATACGGGATGCCAAAAAAAGGGCACACAAAAAAGAGCCAAAAGTGGGCCATACAATTTTTTAACCCGGCCCGTGGTGGTCGAATTTTTGGTGGGGGTTTGGCTTAGGGTATGGTGGGTTGTTACACGTGATACTTTCCAGTGCCAATACACGTGATATACAACCACACTTTGAGTCACGTGCAATCACCACCAAGGCCTATTGCCTGTAACTGCAACAGAACAGTTGTCTCGTTCGTCCTCTCCTTGTTCCTCTATACAAACGCTGGGATGTGTATTTTTGCTATATAGCAGTAGTAGTACATGCGGACCCAATCCCCCCTCCCCTTCTGTCTCCTCTCATACGTGGTGGTATATATGTACATGTTGGATGTTGCTTGCCGCGCTCGTTAGAAGAACGAACAGCAGGCATCCGAAATCGTAGTAACTGTTAATTTTTTTTTTCTTTCTTTCGTTCTATAGTTCATTTTTCATGGCCCCAGACCGTACGTCTGCGGGCTGCTGATCACCGTGCTCGGCCGGCCGCGATTGAGCGGGTTCAGGGTGGGGGTGGCGTACCGGCGGTAACCGGCAGGCCGCCGTGTGGTCTGCAGAGCATCCTTCTGGCCAAAGATCTTGCCCTCGCCGACGAGCTCCTTCTGCACCAGAATGGCCTCTGCGTCGGCTTCCGCCGTGTTGACGATCACGCGGCCCTGCGAGTTGACCTTGGCCGCGGACACGCGCACGGGCACCTTGGCGCCGCCCACTATCTTGGGATCGATAATGTTCAGACTGGAGATGCCGTTGGTGCGCGTGCTCTGCATGCTGTAGGTCGTCTCGGTGAAGGGGTTGTCGACGATAAAGCCAGCCACACCCAGCTTGGCCGAGTGGGCGCCGACGGTCGAGCGCGGCGCCACAACGCGGGCCTGCACGGGCGCATGCACCTTCTGGGGGCCGTACACCGGGTGGTTGTCGAGGAAGGCAGATGAGCGGAGGTACGACAGACCGGCCGACGGGTGCGTGATGGGCGGGCCATCCTGCGCCCAGGGATTGGCGGCACCGCTGGGGCCGCTGGCCGCACCTTCGCCGCGGCCAAAGAGCGACAGGAAAGAAGAGCTGCCCGGGCCCACGCCGCTGGCCCCGAGCGACGACAGGGAGGTGCCGGTGGAGGCGGGCGGGTTGCCCGAGACCAAGCTCTGGAACAGCCTGTCGGAGGGCTGGAGGGGTGCCAGGTCGAGGAACTTGCCGACCAGGCGGTAGAGCAGGGGCCGGCTGTGGCGCAGCTCGCGGATGTATTCGGTGAGCTCGGCGTCGGAAATTTCTGACGGCTGGATGGGCTCGGGGGGCTCGGCGCCGTCGTCCATGGCCTTGGCGGCCGCGGCCCGGCTCTGGTCCTCGGCGAGCTGGGCGCGCAGGAACTCGCGGAACTCGGGGCGGCGGGTGCGGACCTTCTTCTTGAGGTAGGACTGGAAAGCACCGTCTGTGATGCCGGCCAGCCAGGGCCCCTGGAACTTCCAGCGCTTGTCCTGGGCGGTCTGCTTCTTGCTCTCCTCCAGGCTGATAATGTCGGCCGACTCTTCAAACACCGACTTGCCCGGCAGGTGCTGGCGCTGCTCGGCGTCGGTCTGCAGCGTGATGGGCACCTGCATGTCCTGCCACTTCTTCAGCGTCATCACGTGGTCGCCCGCCGAGTCAAAGTCGGTGACGCGCTCAATGGCGTCGAGCTCCTTGATGCGGACAACGGGCTGCGTGCTCTTGGTAATCATCTTCGCCGGCAGCGCCCGCTTGACGCCCCAGTCGCCCCGGGCACGGGACGCCCGCGGCGACGCGATGGCCTGCGCGGTCGGGTAGGGCAGCGTCGCGGTTTCGGAGCCGAACCGAGAGGTGCCCGAGACGTCGCCCGGGGCGGGCGGCAGGTGGCTCGGCAGGCTGAAGAGGCGGGATGTCCGCAGCAGGGCGGCGCCCGGCGTCACGGCCTTGGCCGCCATGGTTTTGCTGGTTCCTTCTGCTGCAGACGGCAGATGGGGTGGGGGACTCGATCGATGCTCGCTGAGGAGGGGCGGGTGCGGCTGCAATGGATGGG
>PCDI01000006.1:1942416-1971161 GCA_002778195.1 Raffaelea ambrosiae
AACAGCCGATACGAAAAATTCAGAGAGTGGAAGCAAAAGTCCCTCCCAATTCGGGAAAGCACAGGTCGCGCCTGATTGGCTCGTTGCAGAGGTCCTAGCGCAGCACCGATAGTGGAGACATGCCCCCCCCCCTCTTGCCGTCTACATATACACTACAGCAGCTGTCAGATCACAAGTCAGTCGTCGGCAGGTTAAAAAATTGAGAGAGGACATGACCATGAGCTCAGGAGACACGAAGGAATTCGTAAGATACGAAGCAGATGGCGGTCAGCAGGCCAAGGAATTAGGACAGACAGGGCTGTGACATTAAGATAAACTAAAGATAGCAAGATCGATCGCTTCGTGGTATATATTGACTCCTGACAGGTATTACAAGGACATAAGTAATCATTCCCCAACAAACAAGGGGGTCTAAAAATTAACAATAAAACGCCAGCCTCCGTTCAGCCGTAACCAGTACAAGCAAGGTCCAAAGGAAGAGAAGAAAAGAAGAGACGAAAGGAAAGGTAAGAAAATAGGAAAGAGGGAGGAAGCGAAAATAAAACAAACAAATAGAGCAGTGATAACAATGAAAACAATGGAAACAATGAGAACAATGAAAACGGTGAAGAGAGCAGTGAACACCAAGAACCCCAATTCCTGTTGCCCACCCTCCCAGAAAGATGAAAAATAAGAAACATAGTTTTCGTCGTGTGTCGTTCGCCATTGTGTGTGAGTGTGTGTGTGTGTGTGTGTGTGTGTGTGCTTGCGTTGCCCATCTAGTAGTATCGTCCCATTCTCAGTCCGTTTTTATGCGCCTCCCACCGCCCCAGCCGTGGCTCTGTCCTACCGACCCCTGTCAAAAATGCTGGCAACGTGGAAATGTGGAAACACAGAAATGCACAAATGGCCTTATGTAGACCGAAAGTCGTATCGAGGCTGCGCCAGAAAGGGCGTTCCCCTTTGTCGAAGCTCCCCCCCCTGGGAAGTGAGTCTGTTGGGACAGTCCCTACACACACCCTATCGATACCCTCCGCTTGGTGCGCCGGCGACGGTGGTACGCCTTGGCCTTGGGGATCAGGGCGGGCATGCTGGGGTAGACGCGGTTGTCGCAGTCGACCTTGAGGGTTGGTCCGGCGGCCAGGATCTCCCGCGAGAACGACTCGATCACATTGTCAATCAGGCCCATGACGGCGGCGTTGTCGTCGACCTTGGGGTCGACCAGCTCGACGTCGAGCGTCTTGGACATGGCCGACGAGGCGGTCGACGAGGTGGATGTGGTGGAGTTCGTAGACGCCACAGAAAGCACCGAATGGGCACTGGCGACGGAGTCGTGACTGGGCCGGCGGCGGGCCAAGGCGTAGTTGGTGAGGGCCGTGGTCGCGGTGGGCATCGTCGCAAGAGCGGTCGTGCTATTGTTGGCAGTGCTATTGGCGGTGCTATTGGCAGTGCTGCTGGCGGTGCTGTTGAGCGAGTTGCTCCCGCCGACGACCAGGATGGTCTCCTTGACGTTGGGAAAGCTCAGAATGAGCATCAGCTTGTTGTACGGCTCCCAGGGCCGAATGGTGTCGGTGCGGACGTGGTCGATGGCCAGGGACCACACGTACTCGGCGGTGTCGCGGACGTGCACGGTAAAATCCCGGGCCGTGTCGTCGTAGCCCATGAGCCCGTGGCGGGGCAGGTACAGCACGTCGAGTGCGGGCGAAAAGTAGATGTAGTGGTCCTGGGAGCCCTGGCTGCGGGTGACAAAGGCACGGCGGTACATGGCCATGGCCTCTTCGCGAGACTCATGGTTGGCCTGGAGCACAGCCGGCGGGCGGGCCGTGGTGCGGCAGCGGTCGGCGTCGGCGTCATACCAGACCTCGACGACGCGCGGGTGGCAGGCAAACTTCCAGATGGCCAGGCGGAGCTCGGTGGGCAGGGCCGAGAAGAGGCGGAAGGAGGTAGGTTTCTTGGGAGCCATTGTGGGTGGAAAGTTGAAAGGGGAGTGAAGTGAGGGGAGGAAGAGTGGGAAGTGGTTGAAGAGGAAGGAAGAGAAGGGGGAGGAGGAGAAGGGGGAGGAAGAGACGAGGGGGGAGGAGAAGAGATAGAGAGACAGAGAGAGTAGTAGAGAAAAGTAAGAGAGAAAGGGACAGAGACAACAAGAGACGAAAGAGCGGGAAGAGAAAGGGGAGAAAGGCGAGTTGAGTGGCCGAGTTGGCAAGTTACAGTTGGTTGTCGCCAATTGTCGCCAGCACTCGGTCTTTTTTGAGTTGGCTGTTTTTGTCTTTTCAATTGTCGACTGGGCGTCAGTTGTCGTCGGTTCTTGACTTGCAAGTTCGTTGAGTCATCTGTCCTGTGCAGTCGTCTCCACGTCGCATTCCGTCTTCAGTTGTCGTTTGTGTTGTGTCAGTTTTCTCAGGTTGACGCTGGCCTTGGCTGTCTGGGCGGATGCTTGTCCAGGGCGGCACAATTCGTTGTTTCTGGCCTGACGAAAGAGCGCGCGCAAAGGCCAAGACAAAAGAATCCCCAGCAATTGGGCAGGGGCGGGCTGAAATGTGCGTAAAAGGTCTCGGCGCGAAAGGTGTGAAAGTGGCGTGGTGTTTTTTGAATTTTTTTTTGTTCACGAGCAACACATGTCTCTCTTATTAGTGGATCTTGTAGCAGGGCGGAAGGACAGAACAACAGACGAGGCGAGGGGAAAAGAAGGAATTGTATGAAGAAATGAAGAGAAAAAATAAGAATCAAACAAAAAGGAAGGGAAGGAAAGGTGAGGGAAAGACCCGGCAGGGAACGTCAAAAAAATTCAGAGCGCTCAGAGAAGAGAGGAGAAGTTGAATATATTAGTGCCCGTGTATCTTAGTTCCATAGTAGCAGCCAAAGGGTACAAAGGGAGGGACGGGGTGTGGGCAGAGCTAGTCTAAAAGTCACTGGCGAAGTCGCAACGCCTGCAACTACAAGACTCCATTTTGGGGGGTCTTGGCAGTCCGGCGCTTTTCTCGCCAGGGCCGGGGGCAAGGCGCTACGTAAGTTTTTTAGTTTTTTTTTTCGAGTTTTTTTTTTCTGCTTTGCCGCTTGTCGGATTTCACTTTCTCTCGTCACCCCTTCGCTGTCACCGTTCTTAGCCTGTCATAGTCCTTGTGACCATGGCGTAGTCCAAGTCACGGTCGACATCGTCGAGCAGGGGGAGGGGGCTGAACCAAGCGCCAGCTGATATTGGACCAGGCATGCAAAAGTACGCGTTTTCCATGAATCATACACGGAAGTACTTATGCACGATGTCAGCCAAGAGGGCGGAGATACAAGAAAGAGGGCAGTGTACGAGTAGTCGACCACGGACAGGGGGGGGAGGGACGGTCAACCATCGCGGACTTGTGCAAGGATGCCTCTCGAGACGAGTGTGGCCAAGACAACAAGAACGGGCAGCCAGGCGAAAGACATATGACAAGGGGGGGTGGGCGTAGGCGGAGCCAACCAGATTACACGAATACAGCAAGATGAGCGAGTAAGGGGGGGGCATGAAGGGGGGGGGGGACATGCAGAAGTTCTCGATGTGGGTGGCGGCGGAGCAGAGGCAGAAGAGAGCCGGATTTGGGCAAATTGCATTGTTTGGGCGTTGCTTTTGCTGCATTTTCCAGCTTTTCCGTACTTTTCAGCATATTCCGGTCCTGGGCTTTCTGCTGGGCAGGCCAGGCCAGGGGGGGTGGCATCACGAATGCCGGAAACACTAGTTGCGCCGAGCAGCTGCAATGTTTCCTTTTGGGGGGGCATCCATTTCTGGTTGTTTGTGTCTTTCTGCATCTTGAGTCCATCGTGTTTGGCATGTTGTGATGTGTTTGGCTGGAGATGCGTGCCTAGATGCGTACGCTGGTCTGGGTGTGGCTGTTTTGCTTTCTTTTTTGGGCCGTCTTCCTTGCTTGTGGACTGGGTCGCTAAGACCGAGACCGTTGGCTCGGGGTCTTACTGGAGGCCTTGCCTGGAGCGTCCGCATGAAAGAGGGGAAGGCGGCGCAAAAGGGGGGGGGGGGGCATGTGACCAGGTCGAGGCCAGGAAAGCATGGCCTGGACCACTATCAGGGTGTAAGCTACAGACAGGCGCCAAGTAATAATATGATGCATTGCTGGGATTAGGCGTGTTCGGATTGCCGGTCTGTCTGACAAGAGCGGCGGAAGTATGCTAGGAGCATCGGGGTGTCTGGCAAGAGCGACCGGAGGCACTCTGGCTCCGCTCTTGCCCTTTGGGGCGCCCAGCGAGCGGCCCAGGGGCGAGACAGGGGGACCGCGTTGTTTTTGCGCTTGGTTACGCTTTTTTTACGTGTTTTACGTGCCAAAACGACGGCCGACGACAATATAACGGGAACGCACAGAGCGAAGCGAGGCCGACGAGGAAAAGCAGGAACGCAAAAAGAAACGCCCCCAAAAGGAACACAGGCCCAAATTTTGCTGTGCACGAGAACATGGCAGTCGTATGACAGGGGCCAGCCAAACAAACGGTCGAGGCTGAAGGCCGGCATGGAAGACGTTTGCAGTGGGAAACCCCAGCAGAAAAAGTGGAAAATCAGGTGCCGAATGGCTGCTTTGGCGCTGGGAAGAAGCAGGAGCAGGCATCTACGGGTGCTGATTGGCCGCATAGGAAGAGTCACAGGGGGACACAGGGGGCAAGAAAAGGAACTTGAGGAGTCTCAGGATCTCTCCCATGGGAGCGAAATAGGAGAGCTTGGGGCAATTTTGGGGCAATTTTAGGACCATTCGGGGGCGCGGCTTAGGGGGATCTGTTGGGGGATTTGCTGGGGAGGATCTCTGCTGGGTTTATGCTGGGGGTGACATAGGGGGGGGCATAGGGAGAATGCGGGTTGCTGTTGGACCCGGTGGCCCGCTGAAAAAAGACACCGATGACCCACTGAAAAAGAAAGAAGCGAGCTTACATACTCCAAAGGAGAAAAAAAGTCCTTCCCGGCGACTCGGGTCCGCCAGACCGTCCGCGATTAATGAGCACGTCCGGCTGGTCGTCAGCCTCGCGCAGGGTGCAACCCATAGCGGGCCAATCAGGAGCCAGAAACAGGCGCTAGCATTAAAAGTAATAAAAAATCAAAGCAAGAAAAATGGGCAAAAATGCACCTTGCAAAAGCTGTACCAAACAGCAGCTGTCGCCCAGAAAAAAAAAAAGAAAAAAAAAAAACTGACACACCCCCCTCCAAAAAAGAAAGAAACGGCACAGAAAAAAGAAAGCAGACTCAGCGCGGTGGCGGAAGCATAATCAATTGGTAATTTGATTAAAAGAGGAAGGTCCAAGACCAGAGAGAACGGCGTTTGTAGATAGACCAGAGCGTCCAGAGACACGTTGTCGCCTGTCAAGAGAACAAAAGAAGCAAAACAGGGCGGACAACCAGCGGTGACGGAGTGCTCGGGCAAAACCAGGCGAGGATCTGCTATTCTTGGCACACCTTTCGGAGGAGATCCTCCCGAGCCATCCTCGAGCTACCGTCAAGCTCTCCTGGAGCTGCTGGGCTGCTGAGCTCCCCCTAGCTCGGCCGCGTGCCGGGCTCTTCTCGTCGCCTCTCGTGACTCTCTCACGCCTCGACCAGTCCGACCAGTCCGACGATCCGACCGCCCGTAGAAACAGCCACACCCCCCCCCTCCCCTGTCCTTCTTTCCATGCTCGCCGCCAGACGGATGGCCTCCTCGTCAGCGCCATCCGTGGCCACGCACGGAGCCCTGACCTTTGAGCTGCTTGGCCAGTGTTCGGTTTGTCTCCTTCTCCCAGCACTGTACTGTGTACATCCTTCTCGTTTGCTGACTGGCCCAGACGACCCGGGCCCGCGCCTCCATCCTCACCCTGCCCCATGGCCCCGTCCACCTCCCCGTCTTCATGCCGGTGGCCACGCAGGCCTCGCTCAAGGGCCTCACCCCGGCCCAGCTGGCCGACACCTCGTGCCGGCTGTGTCTGAACAACACGTACCACCTCGGCCTCAAGCCGGGCCAGGCCGTGCTCGATGCCGTCGGCGGCGCCCATGCGCTGCAGGGCTGGCCGCACAACCTGCTGACCGACTCGGGCGGCTTCCAGATGGTCTCGCTGCTGCAGCTCGCCACCATCACCGAAGAGGGCGTCCGCTTCCTGTCGCCGCACGACGGCCAGCCCATGCTGCTGACGCCCGAGCACTCCATCGCGCTCCAGAACAGCATCGCCTCCGACATTGCCATGCAGCTCGACGACGTCATCGTGACCACGTCGCCCGACGCCGCGCGCATGCGCGAGGCCATGCACCGCAGCGTCCGCTGGCTGGACCGCTGCCTCGCCGCCCACCGCCGCCCGGACCGCCAGAACCTGTTCTGCATCATCCAGGGCGGCCTCGACCCGGCGCTGCGGCGCGAGTGCACGCACGCCATGGTCGCCCGCGACACCCCCGGCATCGCCATCGGCGGCCTGTCCGGCGGCGAGGCCAAGGAGGACTACTGCCGGGTCGTGCGCACCGTCACCGAGCTGCTGCCCGCGCTCAAGCCGCGCTACGTCATGGGCATCGGCTACCCGGAGGACCTCGTGGTCAGCGTCGCGCTGGGCGCCGACATGTTCGACTGCGTGTGGCCGACACGCACCGCGCGCTTCGGCAACGCCATTACGCGGCACGGCGTGCTCAACCTCAAGAACCAGCGGTACGCCAGCGACTTTGGGCCGCTCGAGCAGGGCTGCGGGTGCACCTGTTGTCGGTGGCACTTGGAGACGGCGGCGACGACAACGACGACAACGGAAGCGTATGCCGACCACCACCCGCACATTACGCGCGCGTTTGTCCACCACAACGTGGCCAAAGAGACCGTGGCGGCGCACATGCTGTCCATGCACAACGTGTGGTACCAGCTCAACCTGATGCGCGAGATCCGCGAGGCCATTCTGGCCGACGCCTTCCCGGCCTTCATCCGGACGTTCTTTGCGAATCTCTATGCCGACGACAAGACCAAGTACCCAAAGTGGGCGGTGGAGGCATTGGCCAGCGTGGGCGTGGATTTGCTTGCATGAATTTGTTGCATGGCAGCATTTTTTTTTTCCCTTTTTTTTTTTGTACTTTCCTACACAAAGCGGGAGTTTCAAGAGTTTCCAAGAGGGCATGGTGGTCTGCGAGCGGTTTACATAAAAAGGGGCGGCAGGGGTGGAAAATAGTAGAGAAGTCACTGGGACCTTGGCGGGCCGCATCCGGCTCTTCCGGGAACACGGAAGCGTATGCTTCAATGAGACAATCAATCACAGACATGAATGAATGAACAACACACGAGTCTGCTTTACATAGACCATGCATCGGAAGCATTATCCGTTTGAACAATGAACAGATGAATTAGACAATAGTCAAGGGAAAAGCCCCGGGGAATGCTAGACAGAAAAGAAATTCAGGTATTCGGGTACTCCGTTTGCTCATCCTTTCTTCATGACCTCATTCACACACAATCTACGTTTTCTCTCTCTTACAACACCGCCGCCATTGGCAGCATCACGGCCAGCCAGGCCGCAAAACTGTTGCCCATGACGCCGCCGGCGCCGGCTGCTGCGCCGGCACTCGACGTCGACGACGTCGCCGCCGCCGAGGGCGTGATGGTCACCGTGCTCGGGCTTCTCGTGCCGCTGGTGGCGGTCGGCAGGCTGGCCGCCGACGTGATGGTGGAGCTCGACGAGTCGCTGCCGCCGCCAAACGTGGCGCCCGCCTCCGAGGCGGTGGCCGTGGCGGTCGGGGTGTAGTCCTCGCAAAAGGTCTCGAGCGCGAGGTAGGCTGGTTGGGGGGGGTTAGCGCGAGCAACAAACTTCAGAATCCAACGAGTTCATGCCAAGAATCAGGAGTCATAGGATCCAACGGGATCCAGTCGACTGCTGTTTTTCCTCCCCCCGTTCCACTGTTCAGGATCACGCAGGACCCGTCTCGTAGCACGGTTGTGGCTGATGACCCGGGGTCCGACTGATGGGGACAAAACGTACTGCTATACTGCTCCGGCAGGGCCGTCTTGGCCCACACGGCGCACGTGGAGACGTAGCCGTCAAACGCCGTCGTGTAGCGCCCGTTCTTGTAGCACAGGCAGCTCGCCACCTGCGGGTCGCGCAGCGTCGCGAACCCGGCAATCCGGTCGCTGCACGACGAGTAGATGTCGGCAAACGAGTTGCACTCGTCGGGGGCCGTGCTGCCGCTGGTGCTGCCCTCGGTGACGGTGGCGCTGGACGTGGCGGCCAGGCTGGAGGCGGACGCGGCCAAGGAGGAGGCGGTGGCCGTGCCGGTGGCGGACGCGGGCGTGGAGGTGGTGGTGGCCTCGGCTGTGGCCGACGCGGGCCTGGTGGTGGTGGTGGCCCCCCGGTTGGCCGTGGTGGTGGTGGCGGTGGTGGCGGCGGCGGCACCGCAGGAGAAGCCCGCGCTGGTGGCTTCCATGCAGAAGGAGGCGGCCACGCTGGCGAGGGTGTAGTCGTCGGTGTACTGGGTGGCGGAGGCCAGGATGTACGACTCGCAGGAGCGGTAGCCGGCATAGACGGGGGCGCCGCCGTCGCAGCAGTAGCAGCTGGCGCTGGCGAGGGCGGAGGCGGTGGAGGGCACGTCGGCATAGCAGGTCGAGACGATGTCCTCCACCGACAGGCAGGCGCTGTAGCCGGCGTCGGTGGTGGCCAGCCGGGCCACGTGGCCAAAGTTGGCGCCCAGGACGAAGTCGGCGGCGGACACGGCGCGCGCAGCCGCCGCCGCAACGGCGAGGACGCGCGACGTCGTAGACCGGGCGATGGACATGGTCGGGACAAGCACTCGAGGCAGCTGTGGGAAGAGAAAGGAAGGAGAGAGAGTGGGTGTGAAAGAGAAAGAGAAAGGGGTCCGTTGGTGTTCTGTTATTCCGCTAAGCGCCTTGCTCAATAGGTCGACCCGTAGATGGAGGAGGTCGCAACGGCGGCTAATACGATTTCCACGATCACAAAGAAAAGAAGAAATAGAGCAAAGACCCGTTTTGGGCCAGGCACCCACGCGCTCTTTATACCAAAAGAAGGGGGGGGGGGGCCAACTGTGACTGATGGTCTCATCTCGGGAGACCCAACTCTAATCCGAACAACCTTCTTTTTGTTGTTTTGTCTGGGCGTGTCTAATTTCTCGCTCGCTTTGTTTGTTTGTCCGCTCTTGCAGAGACTCTGCCTAGCCAGGTTGGCGTTAGCCCGTGGAGCCAGCTGAACTTTTGGGCTTGTCACCGTTTTTTTCTCTTATGCATGTCCTCCCCCATGAGCCTCATGGTCCTATCCTGCAGTAGCTATTGGCTGTGTTCGGTAGCTATTGGCTGCGTTTGGTAGCTATTGGCTGCGTTTGATCAGGTTTGGAAAGACGCCCAGACACTTGGCTGGGTACTTGTAGACTGTGAAAACAAGAACGACGTGAACTAGGTGTAGACCAGAGAAGCCAGAGCTTCCGGCAAGGCAGCCACCGGTACACACATTCGCGAGAGAACGCCCAGTCCCCAGCCACGCACTTGGTCTCGCGATGTGACTGGGCAGGCCCCCCCAAATCTGCCTGTCGGTGACCACATGTGTCTTGCACGCCGGCTTCCTTCCAACTTCCTGTTGGCAGACATGCATCATTCCCTGACCTCACCTGGCGGCTTGGCCTCTTTTCTTTGTGTGCCACTCTTGGCCTGCCTGCTTTCTTCACGCTGCGTGCGGCCATGCCGGAAATGGAAGCTCCCTCCCCCCCCCAAGGCAAGTTGTGCGCTCTGCTGGTCGTCCGAAGTAGCTTCGGTGTAGTTAGGGATGGAAAATGAAAATCTGCCTTCCCGGACGCTTCTGCAGAGCTAATTTCAGTAGCGTGTTTTCAGCCGACTTTGGGAGCGGTGTTTTTTGTGGGCAAAAATAATCTTAATACTTGAGGGGAAACGCTTTCCGCGGTTCCAACAGGTGGAGACCGGGGTCCCATCCCGCTAGTCCGGATCCGGTCGCACCTGGAGAAGAGCTGATCTGAGGGGTGAACGCGCTGACGTTCCGGCTGGGAATTTCTGACTAATGCTATGCATGTACTTGAACTTGTATGCAAATTGCTACTCCATGCAGGTACACTGGTGCATTCATGAACATCTCATGTTCACGAATACCAAGTGAGTTTTTGTGGACTAACAAGCCTATTCTCCGTATTCCATTCTGTCAGATACTTTTTCCTGTTGGCTTGGCGTTGGCGGTCATTTGACAACACATGTTTCTGTGGCGTCACTACTGGCAAGGCTCTAGGTGGAGCAAGGAATTTGTATGGTATTGTGGCCCAGGGATGGCGCTTCTTTCAGCTTGCCCGTGTTTGTTTCTTCTTCCGTTTGCTCTCTGTCGGCAAATGCCATCGCACTGCAGATGCCTTGGGTAGGGGTTTTCCTTCTTTTAACAAATATCCAATTCAACAGACACGTAACTCTCTTCACGGCATATCCGTAGCAGTTGATCGCCCATCGATGGCCCATAGATCACGGACAGGACAACCAGACATTAACGAACCATGGCTCATGATTTAGGGGGGGTGGCACTACAGCTCTGACTGTGCTGAAGTTTGGCTCAAAATGTCTCGGTCGGGGCCCCAGTGCTCGTTGCTAGCTCTCCCTGCAAGAGGCGACATCCCCTCAACCCAAAGTGAACCAGCCAGAAACACAGCACTGTCGATCGAGCCTAGAGTTTGGATTTACCATATAGATAACACTTCTGAGTTGCCGTGACCAGTTTGGCGAATCCTCTCTGAAAAGATATGTCAAAATGGTCTGTTTTTGCGGGGGTTGACCGATTTTACAGATGCTTTGACCAGACTTGGGTAAGGCTGCCCGTTTGCTCGGCCGCAATATGAATGCCCCCAATGAACAGCTGCTATATGTGCATGCGTTTCCTGGGAACTGTCTACTTAAGGTATGTGATCATAGTCTCGGACCTTTTCTTCCCCCCCCCCCCCCCCCCCCCCTGCTATGGCCAGGCTCCGAGCAACATCCGCTAGAATAATCTCTGCCACATCGCGGATCAGAGCCGCATCCTTTATTTGGCCAGCATGTCAGATCTTGCAGTTGGTTGCGTCAACTCCCGGAGTGTGTGTGAGATTCTTAAGAGAATGCGACGTGGTTCTGTCACCCTACTCTTTCCTACCCTTTCCAACTCCTTTTGCAGACAGAAAATGCACTTTTGTTGCCACGTGATAGTGGACCTGCAATACAGAAAATACGACTACGCCCTTGCAAAGATGCAGCCGAGGACACGCAGAGCAATTCCAGACTGGATGTTGTTCGCAGTTTCCAGATACGCGACCAACGACGTGGTGCACCCGCCACACCGACCCTTGCCGACCCGGCGACCAAGCGAACATCTAGGCAGGCGACTTGGATGAGCCAGCATCCCGCGCAAAGTCGTGGCATCCTCCATGGTCGACGCTTTCGACTTCTTCAGCTTGGCCTGCGGCCAGGACCACGCCGAAGAAGCACACCCGAAGTTCGGAGCATCATTTGATGTCGAGGACGTGCTTACCCTCGACATAGTCCGAGAATGGACCAAGGCGGCGCACACGCTGAACACGCATCAATACCGGGGCATGGGCAAGCGTGTAACTGGGCAGGCTCCTTGGCTGGGCTACTTCCAGAACTGGTATGAGGCCACGTCGGCCATATCGTGTTGGGATTGGGGCTCGCTGCGGTCGGCGTGCAACGACAAGACCAAAGACCGGTTAAGAGACGGTTCTGGAAGGCTGGCAAAAGCGGATTTATACTGTAAAGTACGGTGGCAATCAGAGGACATGTGTTTTCGGGGCGGTTATAACAGGCATGTCTGAACACTTACAATACAGTCTCAGAATGAATCCTGTATCTTGACCTTGAGATTAGAATTTTTTAGAGCAAGCATCTTGAGGGCCCTGTTACCCAGAGCCCCCCCTTTTTCTTCTTCTTCTAAATAGTCTGTCTCCGCTGCCGTGGACTGTCTTACCAAGGCTTTGTTCCGATGAGGATGCCGTCCGAATTGCAGGACTGTCTTTTGTCAGATGGAAGCTGCGGGGACTCAGCAGAGCTTTCCCCTATTAGTTGTACAATTGGTGCAGCCCAGACCGCACTCTTTAGGAAATGCCTTGCCCAAAGATCGTCCAATCAGACATTATACGAGTTCATGCAACTCCAGCACTAACATGGCGTGCGGACGATCCCTAGCAAGCTAGATAGTGCGTGCGCATATAATTTGTTTGACTGGCATGTGACGGTCATCCATCGGTCGGGGTTCAGACGCGGCAACGTCCGTGTCCGGAGGAATTGGCCGTGAAGCCCGCGCCCGAACATCGCGTCCAACCATTCTAGATGGCAAGGCCACGAGGCGTTTCGCTTTTGTTCTTGGACCACCTCGCCATGACCGCCCGGCTTTGGGTGGATTGGACTTAGCTGACTGACGTGAAAGCCGTGCTGTTAAAGCTGCTGAATCAGTTCATCGGAATCGAGGTGTTTGGCTTCCCGAGGAGACGACCGACGTTGCCTGAGACGAGTATTTAAAGGCGTCTCGTTCTCGAGGGAGAAGGAAAAGATTGAATTCATTCACAGCCAATTTACATCAGCATTCCAGCAACCAGCATCACCGGCAAGTATCACCAACAACTACTCTACACGACCGTACCATGGCCAAGAAAATCATCACAGTCTTCGGTGCCACTGGCAACCAGGGTGCCAGCATCGTCAACATCTTCCTGTCCGACCCCAAGCTCAAGGACGACTGGGCCGTCCGCGGCGTCACTCGTGATGCTTCCTCCGAACGAGCAAAGACCCTGGCTGCCAAAGGCGCGGACGTTGTCGCTGTACGTCCCATGTGAACACAGTCTCTCTTTTTCTTCTCCACGACCTGCGCTCTGTAGCTAACACGTTGACCGCTGTGACTAGGCCAACCTCAATGACAAAGCTTCGCTAGTCCAGGCCGTGCAAGGTGCCTCGGCTGTGTTCGCCATGACCAACTACTGGGAGACGACAGACATGGAGCTGGAGATCCAGCAGGGCCAGAACATGGCCGACGCGGCCAAGGAGGCCGGCGTCCACCACCTGATCTGGAGCTCCCTGCTCAACGTCACCAAGCTGAGCAAGGGCGCCCTGCCCCACGTCTACCACTTCGACTCCAAGGCCCGGGTCGAAGAGTACATCCGCTCCCTCGGCATCCCGGCCTCCTACTTCTTGCCGGGCTTGTTCATGAGCAACCTGCCCGGCGGCATGTTCCGCCCCGACCCGGACAACAACAACGCCTGGACCATGGCGTTCCCCTTTGGCGCCGACACCCCGATCCCGCTGTTCGACCCGCGAGCCGACACCGGCAAGTTCGTCAAGGCCATGGTGCTGCACCGCGACGAGGTGCTGGGCCGGCACGTCCTCGGTGCCACCAGCTACACGACGCCCACGCAGATCCTCGAGGTGTTCACGAAGCTGTTCCCCGAGGCCGGCAAGACCGCGGCCTTCCACGAGGTCCCGGCCGATGTCTTCAAGAAAGCCGTGCCGGGACCGGACTTTGTCCAGCAGGAGATGCTGGAGAACATGCTGCTGCTCAAGCAGTACGGGTACTACGGGGGCGAAGGACTGGAGACGAGCCACGCGATTGTGGAGGACAAGCTGACGACGTGGGAGGAGCATGCAAAGAAGGCCCAGGCTTTTGCTGGTCTGAAGTAGAGGTGTGGCCGAGCCCAGACGGATACGACATGGTTTTCTGTTCATACACCATATGAAAACTGGATGCGAAGAAAAAAAAGACAACATTGGCTTTGCATCATGGATCGTGAACCGAGAAATTGTGAGGCTGTGAAATTAAGAGTGTAAATTAATGCAAAGTAAATGCTTGCTGTTGAGTATCTATGTGACTCTATAGATTGACCCCCCCCCCCCTCCCTTTTTCCCCAACCTACCCGGGTTCCCCTTTGCCTTTTTCCTTTTTCCTTATTTTTTTACCCCTTTTCCATGCACTATGACCCTCTTTCTCCTTGTATGCTCAAACGCTCTCCTCCTTGGCCACCGCCTGCACCTGGCCAGCACTCTTCTCCAGGTCCCGGTCGGCCAGGGCATGGTCCGTCCCGTGAACCTCCTTCTCCAGCACGCCGTGGCCGCTGTCCTGGCTGCTGTCTCCGGCGGCGACAGGGGCCGCTGTCGCTGCTGCTGCTGCTGCTGCTGCTGCTGCTGCTGCTGCTGTTGTTGCTGCCGCCTCCCGGACCTTGCGCCGCTCCATGATGGCGATGGCCCGGGCGCGCTTGCTTTCGTTGCGTTCCTGGTCCTCGCGCATCTGGCGGATGATGGGGCTCTTGGCGCGGATGCGCTCGCCGTAGCGCCAGAAGACGATGGGGATGGGGATCAGACAGACCTCGAGCAGGCCCAGAAAGGTGCCGGCCCACTGCGGCGTCATCTTGGCGTACATGGCCGGCCCGGCCAGCGGCAGCGTGCCGCCAAAGAAGGACCGCATGACGGCGTTGCCGGCGAGCGCGGAGGCGCCGTAGATGCCGTAGGCGCCGGCCAGATAGTTGGTGCCGTAGATGAAGGTGAGCGTGTTGCCGGCGCCGAAAAAGAGGCCAAAGCTGATGGGCACGGCCCAGTGGATGGTGGTGGGCAGGCAGGTCCAGGAGAAGACGAGCTGGCCGATCGGGGTCAGGATGGCGCCGATCAGCATGACGCGGGCCGACGCCTCGGGCGGCGCCCGGCCGGTCTCCGGGTCCTTGGGGTGCCGGTTGATGATCTTGCGGGCCAGGGGCTCGCTGAGCACGACAAGCATGGTGCCCACGCCGATGCCGACAAAGGCGAGGCCGGAAATGCCGGCGCTCCACCCGCGGTGCTCGGTGAACACGATGGGGTAGGCGATGAAGCACAGGTACCTATTCGCATGGTCAGCAAGGGTGGGGGGAAGAGCCGACGCGGGTCGAGCCGAGAGGGGGGGGGAACGTGTTTCACATACAGGATTCCATACACGATCGAGATCCTATTCATCGAGGCACAAAACCGGTTAGCCAACCACAGACCGCCACACAAGACGGAACGGCCACGGACGGCCACGGACGGCCACGCACCAAAAGTTGAAGAACCACAGAATGGGCTCGGTAAAGCTGAGCTTGAACGGACGGCTCAGGTTGATCTTGAGGAGGTGGAGCAGCGAGATCTTCTGGTCGTAGCGGCACCAGTACCGGTCGTCGCCCGTCTCCTTCCGCCTGCGGGCCGCCTTCTTCTTCAGGATGGCCGGCGCGTACGTCTCCTTGACGGTGAACATGATGACGCAGGCCGCGCCGGCCAGAATCATGGCAATCCAGCTGTCCCAGCGCCACCCCAAGTATTCGTAGACGAAGCCACCTGCAAAGTTGGGCAAGTCAGCACGGCCGCATCGAACCAGGCAGCAGACGAACGCGAGATGGCTCACCAATGAGTGGTCCCCTGTTGGGCGGCGGTCAGCAACACGCATGGGACGACAAACAAGAAAGCAAATCAAGCACTTGTGGGGGATAACTAGACACTTACGTCACAGGGCCGTTGAGCGGTGCAATGGACACCATGGACATGTACAGGGCGCGGTGTTCTTCTTCGGAGATGTCGACGCATGTTGCCGGGCCATTGGAGATCAGCGCAGCGCCAAAGACGGCTCTAAATGGAATGTCAGTGGTCCGACAAAGCGAAGAAGGGAAGAAAGTGTTTCTCTTTCTCTTTCTGTCTTTCTCTTCTCTTCCTGTACATACCCAAAGTACCGCACGACCAGGATCTCGGCCAGCGAGGTGGCCATGGCGCTCGGGATGATGAGCAGGGCAAAGCAGACGATGCACACAATGTACACATAGCGGCGGCCGAGCAGCTCGCTCATGGGGGCCAGCAGGATGCTGCCGGTGGCCAGGCCCAGCATGTACGTGGTGACGCCGAGCGTGGCGATGGGCTCGCTGGCCAGGTGGAAGTGGTCCATGATGCCCGGGATGGCCGACGTGTAGCTGGTGCTGTACAGGACGACGACCCAGGTCGAGTAGGACACGGCCAGCAGGATCCAGCAGCGGTAGCCCAGCGACCAGTTGCGCGGGTTCTCCGGGTCGTTGTCCTCGAAGACGACCTCAAAGTCGGGCAGCCGCGACACGACGCTGCCCAGCGTGCCCGCCGTGCCCGTCGGGCCCAGCGTGCCCATCGTCGTGGCCGTGTGCGTGTGCGTGATGGGCTCGCGGGCTTCCCGCTCCTGGGGCGTCTCAAAGTCCGGCGTCAGGGCCAGCTCGAGCGGCGCCAGCGGGTCCGAGTCGTCCGTGTCGATGCTGTCGCGGTGGCGGTGGTGGTGGTGAGACCGGCGACTGCGCCGGCTCAGACGGCTGGAAATGGCCTTGAGAGGGGCCATGTGTGGGTGGTGGTCGTGCCGATGGGACGACGGCTCGCCGCCGTCGCTGCCTTCGTCCAGGTCGGAGGACGAGGACGTGTAGGCGCTGCTGCTGTGGTGGTCGTCGGCGGCGGCGGCGGCGGCGGCAACAGCAGCAGCAGCAGGAGAGTGGTCTTCGCCATCACGGGCCCCTTCTGCGGGCCGCAGCGACGACGACGAGTGGGTGTGGTCAGCCATGAGGAGGATGGTTTGCACGCTCCAAGGGTGTGGGCATGCTATGGGATAGAAGAAGACACACGAGGCTGCTTTTCTTGTTCTCTTGTTATTTCTCTTCTTTTTTTTTCTTTCCTTTTTTAGTTTCTGGTGTCAATGGCTTGTCAATGGCTTGCCAATTCCTGCAGCCTGGCTTCACGGACTACTGGCCCCCCCTTCCCGTAAACGAAACGACAAACAGACGGTTGCCAATAAACAATATCAGACAAACCCAACAAGTCCAGCAAAATCAGAACAAGAATCGGTGGTATAAGACAAGCAAGAAAAGGGGAACAGTTGACCCCCAAACAAGAAAAAGCCTTGGGTTCACGCTTTGCTAATAGAAAAGGGACAAGCACAGAAGCAGACGTTTGGAGAAGAAGAATCACTATCCATACAAACTCGGACAGGGGAAAGATTGGGCAAATGGCCAAATGGGCCAAAAGATTGGCAAGCCTGGGGTCGCCTCACTTATATGAATTGGGCAGGTTCGATAGCCTACGAAAAAATTAGGGGCAATAGGCCAGGGGGGCTAACTGGATTAGGCTTACCTTGGGGACCGAAGGAAAAGAAGAAAACTTTTTCTTTCTTTTCCTCTCGTCCTCTCCCAACAGCGGAGACTGACAGGCCTCGGTGGAGTTGCTGTTGCTTTGTAATTGGCCTCTCCCGACTCCAGCAATTATACGGGAGGTGGAGAAGATGTGTGTGGTTGCGGACGGCACCCTCTTCCGTCTGGACGCTCTTTTATTGTCGGTGGGAATGCGGTGGACATAGTCGGGCTTGCCCCCCCCCCCTCGCGTCCCTGCTGTCCCCTCTCCCTTCTTTTCCCTATCAGGTCGACGTGGATGCACACGAGGGAATGCCGTGATCCACCTCTCCGCTCCCTGTCCCCCCCTACTCTAATAAGCTGCCACGCTGTAGGATTGGTTGTGCGGGTAGCATCCATTCCCCTTGCCAGATATCTCCGTTTCTAGCCCCAAGGGGGGCAAGGGAGCCAAGGGAGCCAAGGGAGCTAGGACGCGGGCAGCCAACAAAGTAGGCGATGGAGCACCGCTGAGCCCCGATGACCACCGATGACCACCGATGACCACCGATGGTCTCATCGTGGCATGCTCTGGAAGACGGTGATCCGGCCCGGAAGTCGGCCTTGTTTTTTTTTCTTCTAATCTTTTTTTTCTGTTTCGCAACTTGGCCCCGGAGCGTCTTACGTCTGTGGAACGGAGCTGCCGAGGATCGGAACAGAAGACGAGGAGTCAAGGACGGAGAGGAGGAGGCAGACGGGGGAGAAGAGAAGAGATAGCATCGAGATTGCAATGGAGAACCAATGGGAAGGCGGAAGCGGCCGATATTAGGTCTCTTTTGCTTTGCTCATTGAAAAAAAATTGAAATTGGCCCGGACTGCAGCCGGGCGACAGGGACGAGGGGGGGGGGKGGGCTCGGGCGTTGACCCAGGCGCTCTGCGGAAGAAAAACGCGCCCTCTCTGAAAAGAAAAAGAAAAATAAAGAATCCTGACCGCACCTCCTGGACGGACGTAACAACGTCCTCTTTTTGGGCATTCTCATTGTCCGGGTGCCGAGTACGAAAGAACGAAAAAAGTGGAACCTCTCTGCCGTGCCCAGATGACGGAATGCAGGGTTTTCCAGGTTCTTTCCTCTTTCGAGAGGGCGAGAGGAAAGCATGTGCGTGTTACTGTTCGCCTACTAGCCACGCAATGTCTGTCCCTGTGACGGGCTGTTGAGGGGGTGGTGGTGCAATGTTGGTTGGGGTAGAAGGGGCAGGAGGAGGCTTAGGGGAACAGTCACAAGAAGCCGGTCCCGGTGATAAGGTGAGACGGGCAAGGTGCTACGGGGAGAGGGGAAGGGAGAAGGGGGGGGGGGGAGGCAGGAATTGTGGACATTCTCCGAGGAACGGTGGGCATTGCGTACGAGTACCACCGTGCAGCTGGCTGACGCCTTGCCGTAGCGGCATGGCGCCGCTGCATGCGCTTCCGGGGCCGTAAGAACACAAGAACGTGTGCGTGAAAAAGTCCTGGAAGTGAAGGCGTCAGAGACTTTTGCAAGGAGGCATGATAAAGTGCAAAGACTGCAAAGACAGCAAGAACAAGAGAAAGAGAAAGAAAGAGAACAAGAGAAAGAGAAACAAAAGAAAGAGAAAAGAGAAAATAAAAGAGAAAAGAAAAGAGAACAAGATAAAGAGAAACAAGAAAGGGAAAAGAGAAATAAAAGAGAAAGACAAAAGAGAAAAGAGAAACAGAAGAAACAGAAGAACCGGACTGTTTCGTGATCCCATCACTGCCCAAACTACATCGGCGACAATGGCCATCCTCCGGGGAGCATTCTCCGGACTGGGAAAGCGGGCGCCCAGCGAGGTGAGATTTGGAGTTGCGCTTGGGTTGTACTCGTCGTAGTTCGTTAGTGCAGAAGGGTGTGGACGCGGACCGGCAACGAACCAATGGAGGACCGGCTTGCATGCCCGCTAACCACGCCCGCTAAGCCGCACCATGCACCGCGTGGAATCCCATGGAGCGGAGGTGCCCGTTGGTGACTTTATGGCCTTGTTGGAGACCCAGTTTGGAGACACGCTCTGCCAAGGACTAGCCAAGATCACAGCCGTTCTTTTGGGCGGGTATCTCTTTCTTTTTTCTTCTGATTTGGGGCTGTTCTGTTTTGGGGTTGCAAGCCGCCGTCGACCTCGGTTCGTCACAGAGCTTTTGCTGAATACAGGTACACCACGTTTTCGTTTTTGGTAGCAACACAATAGAAGTCGTCTACGGCGGTGCAAAACGGAGACACAGCACAAGAGCAAACCAAGCGAGCTGGTGGGCTGATCGAATCGTTCGTGTGTGATGGATATTACGACGAGTGAGACGGGGCACAAAGACTGGACCACTTTTTGCCACTACTCGTCCATAGCACATCCCGTGCGCTTGAACATACCCGCAAGACAACGGTTGTGAATCAGGCTCTTGCTTGATAATCGCCTCAGAGCTGGCCCGTCGTCGTTTCCTCTGCTTTTCCTTTCTTTTCCCTTTCTTTTTCCGGCTGCACGTGCTGGCAATGACCCAAGCAGTCGACCGTGTCAGCCCTACTGCATCCACGCCCACGCAGCCTGTCGTATGGTTGGCTCTGTTTCACCCAGACTCTTTGTTGATTTCAAATAGATTTGACCGAGTGGGTCAGAATCTGACCATGCAGAACAGACGGCACAAACTGCACAAACGGCACAAACTGCCGTGGCCCTGTCAAGATCCCACGCAGGCTTCTTTCGCAACACGCATTCCACCTCCATTGTAGACAGAGGCGAGCTGAAATCGAAAGCGCGCCTGTTCTCACGACCTCGAGGGCAGGACACAGGAAGCCGACAAGGAGCAGGCCAACAGAGGCAACAGGAAGCCGATAAGGAGCAGGCCAGCAGAGGCAACAAACAGGAAGCCGACAAGGAGCAGGCCAACAGAGGCAACAAACAGGAAGCCGACAAGGAGCAGGCCAACAGAGGCAACAACAGCAAGCCGAAGCCTGGTCTGCTCCACAAATTCGCGATTTGATGCGCTCCATGACCCCCCATTTCACAAAGGCAAATCACACGTCGGAGAATAGGACTGCTCGTTTCCCGCCTGTACCGCTGGTCGAGCATCTCTGAACCTGTTCGATGAGCCCGGGAAGAACCTCTTGGCGTGAAAGCGTTGTCGTCGGGCTTCTCGTCTGGCTGGTGCGCACAAGCACATTCCGATCCTCCCCATGCACGCGCGGCGCCGTGTGTTGGGCCCGTTGTCCGAGTGGAACAAAAGGCTAAATAAGCGCCGAGAGGGATACGCCAAACGTAAACCCGCCTCTGCATGAGCAAATCGGTTTGGGCCGCGCGGAACAATACCGGCAAGGGAAGAGATGAGGTGAGGGTCAAGGCGCGCGCCCGTCGTGCCATTGGTCCCCCCCCCCTACATTTTCTCTGCTGTCCACTGGCGGGGCCTTTGCGTTTCTCCCAACGCATGAGCCTTCTGGAATGGAACGGAGAGCGAACGAAGAAGAAAAGAGAGAGTAAGGTCCGAATGGGACAGAAGAAGGCGTGCTAGGGTGCATAGTCGTCGATCAGAGAGCGAATGGGTGTGCAGGTTTTTTTTTTTTTTTTTGTTCTTGTCGACCCAAGTCGGGCCGTCGCCCTAGTGGCCGTTTTTAGCGTGGGTAAGGCTACACAGTTGGAAATGGGCACGTTCAAGAAAGAGAGAGGGAGGCTGCAAAAACACAACGAGAAGAAGACCGATTCTTATACTCGAAAAGACAAGCATTTCTTGGCTTGTTTGTCGTTTCTGCTTTCCTCGCCTGTCTCTTGCATCCCTCTGCATTAACACCAAGAATACCAAGACTACCAAGACTACCAAGACTTGCAGATGAAGAGCATCTCCAGTCTTGGGTCATTTCTTGGCCGAGCAAAGGGCCTTTACATTTGCACTGTCTCTCGTTGGCTGCCTTGCACACATCCGTCGGTTGACACTCTTTTTTCCTCTTCTTTTTCTTGTTTGGTTGTCCGTGAGTAGGAAGTGGGACAGGAGACCAGCCGCGAAATGAATGGAAACATACATTGGCAAAGGACCCGACGTGATCGACACACTCCACGGGTCGCAACGACCGCATTGAAGCAGCGTGTTTCATCGTCCCAAGAGAGGAAGAGAATGGATTATGTATGGGCATGCTGCCAGCCAAAGCACCAAAAAAGAAAAGCTGTGCCGCTTTGCTTGTAGACGGCCCCCTCTCAAAAACAAGACGATCCAGAAAACGGCTTGCCAAGGTCAAAACGAGTCTTGTCACAGGCTTTTTTTATTTTATTTTCATTTTTTTTACCCAGTGCTGGCCCACAGCGATCTGCTGTCTCTCTTTCCGTCTACCACCCAACCATTGCATATATATAATCCTCTCCCTTGTCCCTGCGCATGCCGAGACTGCCAAGCCGGCACTCCTTCAAGATGGTGTCAGAAAGACTGAACGCGATGGGCCAAGGCGAGACACGTCCAATGTGACAGAACAAGGCAGAGAAGCTCTCCCTCTCTCCCTTCCCGACGTTGTAAGAAAAGAAAAAGAAAATCCCCGACAAGAAACAATGTTGGAGGACAATGTTGGGGGAGAGGCAGAGAGACAAAGTCGCCGGGCCAAAAAAGTGGCCAACTGTGTGAGAGCTGTGTTCTTCACCGCGATGCTGGAAATTGAGGCTCAACATGCAGCGAGTAAGAACAGAGCAACCAGTATGACTGTATTCTTTTTTCTGGAAGAAAGAAATGGGCTGGAAGTCGGCAGTCGTACTCTACGGCTGCCGGTCGCGCCTGCCCGACCAGCCTGTCGATTCGACGCCGTAGAGGGACAGCATGGACCGAGGGGCATGGGTGGGTCGAACCTTCCCTTTTCGTACTTACACGCACACCCCAGCCTCGATGTTTCCACCCCTCCATTCGAACCTCACGTTTCCCTTTTTTCCCTTTCTCTCGCCACAGATGTCTGTCCCTTCTACCACCACCACAATGCCACAAGACATGATGCGCACGCACTCGTCTCCTGTCTTTGCAGCTTCTATGGAGACGACCGGTCGCTGCTGAGAGCTCCACCTGTCTTGTAACAAGCTTGTGTGTGCTGGCCATCAGAAAACATCCTATTTTGGACGCTCCCATCATGCTTGCCTGTCCAGACCATGTTGACCGCGTTGGCCGCGTTGACCTTGTTGACCAGCTTTCCCCAATCCTTACGGCTCCCGATATCCGTTTTCCCCTTTTCTGGTCTTGCAGTCTTGCACTGCGAAGCCAAAGACACCATGGCCACGCCTCTCCAGACCCGAAGGAATACAGGCTGCCTCCTTGGGTCCCCCTCTACTCGCACAAGTCTTATATGCCGCTCAGTCTTATCAGGGGACCATCCGACAACCCATCTTGCTTCCCTCGCCAGATCGCGTTGTCAGCTGAAGTATCATCGACAAACAATCTTCCCTTCCTGGCTCCACTCTCCTCTCTGCCTTTGGTCCTTTGTCGAGTGCGGCAGATTGATTGTCCTTGTCTGCGACTTTCCAGGCAAGGTCTGCCGAGGGAGGAAACAAGCAATGGCCAAGCAATGGCCAAGGAAAGGGGATTGTCAGTTTCCACGGCGGCCGCCCCTTGCCCAGGATGATACACACATGCTTTGTGGGCGACAATACCACATTTGGCATGTAAGGCATTCGTGGCTCTTCAGATCCTCCCTCGTTCTTTCTCAGCATGCAACAGGACTGCCAGAGCCAGAATCCCTCTTGCGTGCTATTTTTGCCGACCCTGTACTATGGCTGGACAGCAACGAAGGTCAAGGGGAGGGGAGAGGAGAGTAACAGGTGGGATCGACGGACCAAGAGTGCTTGTTTCTCATCCCCCCTCTCCGATATCAGTGCCAAGGAATGTGCTCATACCCACCTCTCCGGCTCTGCTGCTGCCAACCATGCCCTCTGTCTTCCCACTGGCGTGTTGTCGACCACTGTGCGTGTCGCTTAGACTGTCTTCTTTCCAGCTCGCCTTCTTTTACCCTCTGCTTCCCGCCCTCCTTGGCGGTCTCGCTTCCTCTTTCTTTTCCTCTTTTCTGCTTCTTTACGTTTCCCCTCTCTTCTTCCTTCCCTTCTCTGGTTTTCTTCGCTCCTTACTACCAGTCTTGGGGTTTGTTCTGTCGTTCCTTACACGCTCTCCTTTCTTGCACTTCTCCTCGACGTCACCGCAGGAGACCAGATACCTCTCCCATCTGGAATGGGTGTTCTGTTCTACTCCTTGGTCTAGTTTGCCGCGCTGGTCGTTGACTTTCCTCGGAGCTCGGTCGCCTCTGTTTTTTTTTCTCCCCGATATTGACTTTTGTTCATTTCCCATCTTCCACTTCTTCATCGCCCCGGAGGCGCTTTTTACATAACATACTTCTTTTTTCTTGTTCTCTGCACACCGGTTTAATATAATTGTATTCCACGGGAAGCCCCCACATTCGACAAGATGGGCAACCCTTTCACTCTCATCGGCCGGGGCATCTCGGCGTATGCCACGAACCTCAAGAATGCGCCCAAGGCTCAGTATGTCACCCGCACGGCGGCCGAGTCGGTGATCCCCGACATGACCACCATCCCACCCCCGGCCTACCGAGGCCCCGAGGGCCAAGACCGGCCGGGCAGCCCGTCTGAGTGGAGCGTCGACTCGGTCTCGATCGAAAAGGAGCGTCTCAAGACACAGGCTGCGCTGACGGCGGCGGCACCTGCTCCTCCTCCCCTTGTGCCGGGCCAGACGATGAAGAAGAAGAAGAAGTTCAGCATGTTTGACATTGTGGTCAACGCGGCCGGCTCTCGCTGGACCTTTTTGGCGACGATGCTCCTGCTGGTGGCCTGGGCCACGCTGGGCATCGTCTACGGGCCGACGGACACGTGGCAGGTGATTTTCCAGGACGTGTCGTCGATCCAGTGCTACATCTCGGCCACGCTGCTCATGCGCCAGCAGCAGAACTCGACGCGCGGTCTCCTGGACACGATCTGCGGCATGATCTCGCGCGCCAAGGGCAACGAGCGCATGCTCCGCCAGCTCTCGGACAAGCAGCTGCTCAAGCTGAAGCGGTCGCAGCGTGCGATGCGCCGCGACCTGCCGACGGCCATGGACAGCAAGGAGAGCCTGTTTGACCGGGCGGCCAACGGCATCGCCCGCTTCCTCGGCTCGCTCTGGGCGCTCGTCATCTACTGGTCCGGCATCCTGGTGTGGGTCTTTTTCGGCATCCCGCTCATGTTCTCCGACACCTGGCAGCTGTACGTCAACACGGCCACCGCGCTCGAGCTGACGTTTACGACCATTTTCTTGCAGAACGTGCGCCGCCAGCACGACGAGTACCTGGACAAGTGCCTGCAGTCGATTGACATTGTCGACCGCGACCTGGAGCGCGAGCTGCGGCGCATGACCGGCGACATGGGCGCCAACCCGGTGGTCGAGTCGCAGCCGCCGCACCTGGGCAAGGTGGAAAAGGCCATTGACTTCTGGGCGTTTATCGTCGGCGGCACCGTCGGCGTGGTGCTGTCGGTGACCGCGTTTGGCGTGTGGCTGGCGGTGGGCAAGACGCTCGAGTTTGACGACAACTGGTGGCTGATCATTGGCACGTACACGGGGCTGATGGGCTTCATTGACGGGTTTGTGCTGCGCAACGTGCACCACCGCGAGACCATTATGGCGCAGCAGCACTTTGAGATGCTGGCGGCGCAAGATTTCCGGCTCTTTTACGCCCTGGACATTCCCTTTCCCGAGGAGACCCGGCAGAATGCCGGCGGCGCCAGCAACAAAAAACTGCCGCTGGCCACGCGCGTGTCGAACTGGATCGGCCACATGTGCGAGGTGCCCGGCGCGACCGTGGGCAGCGTGCTGGCGGTGGTGTCGCTGCTGATTGTGGCGTCGGCGATGCAGTGGACGGAGACGGGCCAGCTGCTGTGCAACACGCCGACGATGATTGTGGAAGGGTTCCTGCTGCTGATGCTGATCCAGGGCCACAACGGGGCGGAGGGCAAGCGGCGGGGCCAGTACACGGACATTTTGGAGCGGCGGCTGATGCTGGACCGTCGGGTGGGCGGGTGGCAAGAGCGGAACTATGAGCTGGAGGTGCAGCTGCTGGAGGACAAGAGCATCATTGATGTCCAGTCGATCAGCGACAAGTACCGGGAGTCGTAAGGAAGGGGGGGTGGGGGTGTATGGAGTGCCGTGACGGCGAGGGATGGCGAGGGCGGTGAGGGTTGGCGAGGGTTGGAGAGGACTCGTGATGGTCGTGGAGAAATGAAAATCGGCGAAAAGAGATACGGATGGAAAGGTCGTGAAAAGGGTGGTACGCGAAGTGATGGACCTGTATGGCGAGGTCCATGGCGGGGTCCATGATAGAAGCTGTGGAAGGGGTTCCCTGTCCCTCTGGATGATTGTCTGTGTGCTCGCTACATCTTTGTTCTTGTTTGTTGTTCTTTGTCTGTTCGTCCTGTCCTATCATTTCCTTTGTCCAAGATCTGATCGAAGTAACCAACACTGAAACGTGTGTATATATATATATATAATAAAACCTGACCAAAAAATATAAAAAAAAAGTTTAAAGTTAGGGGCAGGACACCAGCCTTGCCACCCCTTTGACAGCGACTTTGCCTGGAACAGAACTGCCTGTCTAAAAGGGTCCAAACTATGCGTTGTTTGTTTTGTTCTCTATGGTGGCATAGCGCCCGCAAAAGCAGTGAGCTCCTCTGACTCGTAGTAAGACGCCCCGGACATCAAGAAACACGGTACACAACCCACCCTCCGCTATCCGTACAGCGCGTCTTTTCATGAACAGTGCTTGTTCTTTCTCTTGTTTCCTACCCTTTTTTTTTCTCTCTCTTCTGCCTACTCATACTCCACGTCCACCTTGTGCTCCGTCGCGTTGTTGCCCACCTGCAGGTGCCACTGCGGCTCGCCGTGGAAGCGCATGGTCAGCCGCATGTTGTTGACCAGCCGCGCGCCCGTGGCCTCGTTGACGACGGGCAGCGCGTGGAAGGGGGTGTCGTACTGGCAGCTGATGGTGCAGAGGTGGTGGCAGCCGTGGTGGGTGGTGGGGAGCGCCCGCGCGGGGTCCCCCCCGGCGCCGGGGGCCCCCGCCTTGTGCGTGTAGATGGCAAACTTGGTGCGCGTCACCTGCGGACTCGTCACGTACTCGAAGAACTTGTGCGACACCGGCGCCCGGTTGTCCATGGCCTCCCCCTGCCGCAGGTACCACTTCATCCGCCACACGCACAGCTGCCCGTTCGGCGCCACGTAGGTCTCTTTGCCGTGTCTGGCGTCGTCGGCGCGGTCGACGGGCACGCCGACCCGGACGCCGTAGCTGACCCGGGCCAAGGAGGCGTCGTTGACGGGGAGGGCGCCCAGGCCTACGGGGACGGAGGTGTCGTTGACGGGGAGGGCGCCCAGGCCTACGGGGACGGAGGCGGTCTCGGTGGCGGCGGTGGTGGTGGTGGTGGTGGTCGTCGTCAACAGCTTGATGACGGCGCCGCGCGCCACCGCGGACCAGGGCCGCTGGGGCTGCATGACGTTGCCAAACTCGGCGTGCAGCTGGCGGACGAGGTAGCGGGAGCTGCCGAGGCCGCCGACGAGCAAAATGGTCTTGGGGGGCTGGCCTTCCTGGAGGAGGATTTTCTGGGTCTGGTCGCGGATGAGGTCGCGGATGCCCTGGAGGGTTTGTGCAAAGAAGCCGACGACGACGGAGCTGGGGGGTTAGCAGGGGGTTAGCAGGGGGTTAGCAGGGGCCGAAGAAGGAAATCAAGAAATCCAAGAAGGCTTTCCCAAGAGGTTGTCTGGCAGGGTCCTGACTCACTTCTTCAGCTCATAGTCCCCCGTGCCGCGCCACCGGGCCACGGGCGAAAACACCTTGGCGGGCGGGCGCAGGATGTAGGCGGGCGGGCGCGGCTCGCCGGCGCGCTTGACCGTGTACTCCCACTGGTCGCGCACGAAGCGGCGGAACGCGGCGGCGTCGCAGCGGTCAAAGTGGAGCCCCGAGTCGTTCCTCATGTGCGCCTCGAACTGCTCGTCCACCAGGAACGCGCCGCACAGCCGGCCGTCGCCGCAGACGACCTCGCGGGTGCGCAGCGACGGCGCCGCCATCACGCGGTAGCTGATAATGTCGACGGTCCCCCCCCCCGCGTCGCACACCACAAAGGTGTCGCCGGCGCGCAGCGTCTCCATCCTGCGCCGGTCCATCAGCGTGGCCAGCGCGGCCGCCTCGGGCTCCTCCACCAGACACAGCACCGTGTCGCCAATGTCGCGCCGGTCCAGCAGCCCCGCGCGCCGCGCCGCCTCCTTCATCCGCTGGCGCGCGTACGGCGGCCAGATGGCCGGCACCGTCAGGGCCACCCGGAACGGCAGGTCCCGCAGGGTCGCGGCGCCCATCTGCAGCGCCATCTCGGCCTGGGCGTGCGCCCACAGCCGCGCCAGGAACTGGGCCACCAGATCGACGACGCCGACGCTCGCCTCCTGGACCCGCTCGCGGGCGTCCTTCAGGTAGGGCGAGGTGCGGAGGGCGTCGGGGATGTCGTCGTCGCGCAGCAGCAGCAGCTTGCACCACTTGAGCGGGGCCAGGTGCTCGTCCGGGTCGACCAGGTAGCCCCAGTCGCCGGTGCGCAGGTCCAGCACCGTCGGCACCTGGGCGTCGTCGCGGCCCTGCTGCACGCTGGCCGAGGCCGAGCCGGCGCAGGGGTACTGCTGGACGTCCCGGATGTCGGTGGGGTCGCCCGAGAAGGCCCACGAGACGCCCGAGTAGGTGGTGCCAAAGTCGATGCCGATGGCGAGGAAACGCGCGGGGCGCGGGAGGGCCGGCTGCGGCTGTGGCTGCGGTTGTGGCTGCGGCTGCGGCTGCGGCTGTGGTGGCGGTGCCGAGGACGATGCCGGCGTGGTGCTGTGGCTGCTGTGGCCGCTGTTTCTGTGGGAGGCACTGCTGCTGCTGGCGCGGCTGCTGCTGCTCCGCCCGTCCATCATGTTGTTGTTGTTGTTGTTGTTGTTGTTGCTGCTGTCGCGCGTCAGACGATCACCAAAGGTCTGGCTGTGCATCTCGGGCGGCGTGTGCTGGATCGAGTCGGCCCGGGACGGCGCCACCGGGGCCCGCGCAATGGGCCGCCAGGGCGGCGTGGTGGTGGTGGTGGTGGCGGCGGTCGGGATGATGGGGTCGGGGAAGTGGGGGAACGTCCGTGCCGCTGCCGTGACGGCGGGGGGGATGAGTGGTGGAGTGGCCGGGGCCGCCGTTTCGGCTCGCGACAGGGTAGGCGGGACGCGCTGGCGGTGGGGGGGATGCATGCTGCCGTAGGGGGCAACCCGCATGGACAGCGGCGGGTATTGGTGGTCGATGAGCAGGGGCAAGGAGGCCCACGCAGAGGTGGGCGGCAGGGCGCTGTCGGCGGCGGTCGGGCTCGGCGACCAGCGCCGCCGGGCGGTTCGGTAGGCCATGGAGGAGGACGTGGAGCTGAAGCCGCCGCCGAAGCCGCGGCTGGAGCCGCGGCGGCGGTTGTCCGGCTGGGTCGAGGGGGACCGGTGCGACGGGAGCACGCGCTCCYGCCGCCAGTCGGGGTACCGCGGGTCATCGTCATGGCTCGAGGGTGGCTGCGGCGCGGAGCCGCGGCGGCGGTCGTCCGGCTGGGTCGAGGGGGACCGGTGCGACGGGAGCACGCGCTCCTGCCGCCAGTCGGGGTACCGCGGGTTATCGTCATGGTTCGAGGGTGGCTGCGGCGGCGGCGGCGGCGGCGGCGG
>PCDI01000006.1:1971572-2026597 GCA_002778195.1 Raffaelea ambrosiae
TGCCGCCAGTCGGGGTACCGCGGGTTATCGTCATGGTTCGAGGGTGGCTGCGGCGGCGGCGGCGGCGGCGACTCCGACGACTCCGACGACTCCGACGATTCCGACGATGGGGCGACGACGACTCGTGCGCGGAGGCTGTCGTTGCTGTGATGGCTGCGATGGTCGCTGCGGTGTCCGAAGGCGTCCTCGACGGGACGACCGGCCAGGAGTTGCCGGATTCTTGCTTCGGCTTCCGAGTTGGGCGACGCGCGACGGGGCACCTGCAGACCGTCCGGCTGGGCGGGCGGGTGAAAGTCGTCGCTATAGTCGTCGGACGACCGGCGGCCGCCTGCTGACGAGGAGTCCATGAGAGCAAGAAAGGGGAGGAACGGTCGTACCGTGTTGAGAAGAAGATGCTCTCCGTCTGGAGAGAGAGCAAGACCGGCCCACAACGGCGCAACTGACTAGCACCGCTTGCTTCTGTTTTTTTTTTCTTTCTCTCTTTTCCTTTTTCTCGTTTCCTTTTTCCTTCCCTCGCGTTGCTTCTCTTTCTACTGTTTCCTCGTACAAGCAAATATGTCTCCTGACGAGTCTGCGCGAAAAAAAGGACGCCGAACGGAACAAAAGGCAAAAGCGGAAAAGACACGCGAGCCAGCCTTCTCTTCCCACACTATCTCTCTCCAGCCGAGCCCGCAGGCCCGTCCACGCTTGCTTCCCCACTCCACCTATCCGTCTGATACTTCACGCCCCCAACAGCCTGGGCGGGCTCTGCCGGATCGCGTGCTCCTGGCTCCTGGACCTCGCTTGGCTCCCAGCGGCCTGCTGCTTCCGCGCGTGGGAATCTGTGCGAGGCTGCGGCGGCCGATGGCGGACGGCAGGGAGGCCATACTGCCAAGAAAGCGCATCTGAGGCCGAGTGGGCAAGCAGAGCCACCGAGAGACCGCCCACCAAGACGCCTGGAGACAGGCCTGGCTGGGGGGGGGGGGAGGGGGGCGGCCGACGCACGCCCTGTGCCGACACCTGAGCCTGCTGGCTTCGGCTGCTCGCCCGGACAGCACACAGCTCCACCGCCTGTCCCCCCGCTTCCCACGCTAGTCGTTCGCCTTTTGGGCATGTGGTCTGAGCGCTCTTCGTCCGTCGGCCATTCTCAGCCAATCATTTGCCAGCCTTGCCCAAGCCACTTGGCAGGCAGACTGGCCAGGCTTGCCGTAGAGACGCCTTCCTGCTGTAGAGACGCCTTCCTGCCGCAGAGACGCCTTTCTGCCGCAGAGGCTTCCCGCCGTTTACGAGTACATCTCTGCATTGTCCAGGGAGGCAGACGACGGCATGTCCCCTCCGGCGCACCACAGCCCGATGCTCGTCGAAAGCAGGCGGCGCGTATTCACGCCAAATCGCGCCTTCGCAACAGCATGGCTCGCTGCGGCCAGCGGTCGCCATGCACGTTCTCGGCGTCGCCTTCCGTGGGGTTGACCTGCGCGAAGCCTGGTTCGGGGGCCACACCCTCCACGGCACGGCCGCCTAGCCACCCTCCCTGGCACACTGGCGGAAAGCAAGTCCCTCCTCCCCACATAAGCCACCTGTGCGATTTTTGCCTTTTGCCTTTTGCCTTTTTGCCTCGCTTGGCCCTGCAAACGCGGCCAGGATGACGTGGTGGCTGACAGGCAGAGACAGTCCAAACGACACAGCCTGGCCGCGCGCAAACGCTGTTTTGTTCGAGATTTTTTCTTTTTTTTTTTTCGTTCATCTTGCCCTGGCCCAGCTGCCTTTTGCGAAAAAAAAAAAAAGAGGCCCAGAGATCCCAAACTGGGAGTCGCAGCACACGAAAAGGGATCTTCTACCGGAAGCCGAGAGTACTGATCTTTTTCCCCTCCAACATGGATCTCAGAGGCCGAGGTCCGCCTCTGTCCCATGCTGGCTTCTCATCCGGCCAGACCTCGAGACTACGGAAGCGGTCCATGTCGAGATCGTCCCGCACAGCCAACAAGACAGACAAGGACAGGGACGCGGATCGTCCCACCAGGACATCCAAAGATGGCGCCCAACCGCAGCATCAACAGCAGCAGCAGCAACAACAACAGCAACAACCCATGCTTCTGAGACGCATCCGACACGCTGTCAACAGGGTCGTCAACACGAACGAGGGCCCGCCAGAAAAGACCGACAGCGGCGCGGCCGCGCCCCAAAACCCCCCCGGCCCCAAGGACACCAGAGACACCAGAGACGCCAAAGAGACCACAGCGATCAGCAAGACAGCCGCCAGCGGCGAGAACACGGGCTCGGCAGCCGCGACCGCTGGCACCACCAGCATCGCTGGCCGCTCCGTGGACAGCAGCCCAGCAGCTGCTGGGGACAGCACCGCCCAGGCCGAGCCGCCGCCGGCCGAGAAGCAGCAAGCGCCGCAGACCCAGGCCCGGCACCCAACAGCACAGCCACCGCCCGGCAGCACGCCGCCCGGTCCGGAGCGACCCGCAGACGCCCCGGGCGCGCCCCCCAGCGCGGCATCCCCCGACGTCCCACGGGGCCTGCTCAGCAGCATCAGGAAGTTGCGCCACACCGACGGCAAGCACCCCACCAAGAGGGCCAGCCAGGAGAGTCCCCGGACACCCCGTCCGGCAGACGAACCGCCGCCAGCAGCAGCAGCAGCAGCAGCAGCAGCAGCAGCATCGTCGTCGTCATCCAAAGCACCGCCACCGCCCACCTTCCCAAGGCATCCGCCCCCGCTCATCTCACCACCACCACCACCACCACCACCGGATCCGACGTCCGGCTTGGCGCCGCCACCTTGTTCTTCGCCTCGGTCTCCCTCTTCGTCGTCCGCCTCGGCTTCGTCCGAGGCCGCCGCCGCCGCCGCCGCCACCGTCCACGCCCTGTCCGCCCAGCTCGCCGCCGCCCACCAGCAGATCACCGCCCAGGCCGCCGTCCTCCGCGAGAAGGAGGCTGCCCTCCAGGACCGCCAGGCGCTCGTCGAGCGTCTGCGCGTCCGCATCCAGGAGCAGGTCCCGCTGACGCTGCTGGACGCCAACGGCGTCGTCCCTTCTTTGTTGATGTCGTCGTCGTCGGCGTCGCCGTTGTCGCCTTTGCTTGCGCCTTTGCCGCCTTTGCCGCCGCCGTCCGGCCTCCTCGGCATCCAGATCCCCGACGGGCCCGTCCGCGTCCGCTGGAAGACTCTCCGCTGGCAGATCCGCCAGTGCGTCGAAGCGCAGCTGGCCGCCACGCCCGCCACGCCCACCACCGCCACCACCACCACTGGTTCGCTCCCCCCCCCTTCGTTGGGCCCCTTCCTCCGCCGCCTCACCCCCGACTACGAAGCCTTTCTCCAGTCCCACCTCGGCACCGTCTACCTCGTCGAGGCCGCCGTCTGGGCCGTCCTCGCCGACTCCGTCTTTGCCTCCGACCGCAACGCCAGCCGCATGTGCTGGGCCGCCCACTGGTCCAACACCCTGTCCAAACTGCGTAAGTTTTTTTTTTCTTTTTTTTTTGTCCTCGCTTCGCTCGCTTTCTTTTTGTCCTCGCTTTGCTCGCCCGCTCGCCCGCTCGCCCGCTTTCTTGCCCATACATCTAAAACTCTCAGACGACAACTTGCTCTACGATCGCCCCGACGACCCGGTCTTCCACCACTGGCGCGCCCACACTGCCGCCCTCGTCCTCGACCAGCTCCAGGCCGACGGCGAACAAGCGTACCACGCTCTCGTCGCGCCCTATGCCGATGCCGTCGTCCGCCAGCTGGAAGCCGAGGTGGGCACGCTCTTGGGAGAGGGAGGCCGCGGCACAAGTGACGGCGTAGGCATCAACACAGCAGGCATCCCCGGCATCACCATTTCCGGCGTCTCCGGCGTCGCCGGCGTCGCCGGCCGCAACTATGACACGGACGGTCCTCTGACCCTCCGCCAGCAACTCCTCCACATCGTCGCCGAGGCCATTGCGCTCGACGCGGACCTCTGCCAGCAGAGAGCCTACTTTTACCTGGCGTACCCGGCCGCCCCGAGCGGGTCCCGGTACGGTATGCCGTTTGACCCCAACGAGATGGAGGACATCGATGCAGGAGGCGGGGGTGGCAGCGGCAGTGGCAGTCTGGGGGCGCCGGGTCGTCCCGACGTCACGCTGGTGGTGCAGCCGGCCTTGTTCAGGGCCGGCACCTCGCGGGGTACCGGCTACGAGCAAGCTGTGCCCCTGGAGCCGAGCATGGTGTGCCGGAGCGTGCCGAGTAGCAGCCGGATGCGGCGACTCTGGAGTGGTCTGACGGGACACTGAGGGGAGGAGGGAGTCGGAGGAACGGAATGGAAGTGGATAGACAGTCGGGAGACGTGTCAGGGTCAAAGACAAGAGTCACCCAAGACCAGAATGGAGGGAGTGGACGACTGGAAAATTAATCATATTATGAGGATCCAAGTGGTGCCTCTTCTTTGGGAGACCAACAAACATCTTGTGTGCAGAGACAAGTTTGAAGCAAAAAAAAAAGCAAAAGCAAACAAGCGACAAGAAACAGACCAGATGAAAGAAGAAAAAGAGTGTAACCCCGACCAAAGCAAAATTGTCGTTGTCCTGTTTCCCAACGCCTTGCTGATGATGTCCATGAAGACAGGAAAAAAAACAAAAGGGAAGGAAAAAAACAAAACAAGCCAAAACCCTCCAAAAAGTCGCAACCTAGTATCCAAGAAAAAAAGAAAAAAAAGACAAAGCGCACCAAAATTCAACATCCCCCTTTGTATGTCCCGACAATGCGCTTCCTTCTTTGTTCGTCGTTGTCTGGTCGCACAGACGCGCGGGCCGGACAGATACATGTAGGTACCCTCTAGCCATGGCAGGCACATGTGTCGGGTAATAGGCAGTTCCCTTCCGAGGGCTCAGTTCGCCAGCGGCTTGACGCGCCCGCCACGCCGCGGTGGCGGCGCTTTCGGCGGCATCTTCTTGATCCCCGAAAGGCTCACGTTGACCGCTCCCGTCCCGTCCACCGGCACGCCCGCGGCCGTCGTGTCGCCCACCCCGCTGCCCGACGCCGGCTCCTGCGGCGCCTTCATCGGCACGCCGTGCCGGTGCTTCGGCACCGCGGGCAGCACCCGTTTCGGCTTCGGCTTCAGCTGGCGCTTGATCTCCGGCGGCGTGGGCGAGGGGGGCAGCGCCACACTGTTGGACCGGATGCCGGCCGGCTCCACCACTCTGGGCACAGACTGGCTGCGGTCCATCGTGGGCCGGGCCTTGGTCCACCTGTCGTCCTTGTCCTCGTCCTCGTCTTCGCCGGACGTAATCGTCGAGTCCGACAAGTCGTGGGGGACGGGACCGGGGTGGCTGTTCTTGTGTTGCAGCTCGTTTTCCTTGTCCTGCCGTTCTTGCTGTGCCTGCTCTTCTTGTCGCTGCTGCTGCTCGGCCTTGCGACTCGGCGTCTTCACGCCCGGCTTCTCCTTGACCGCCGCCACATCCAGCACGCTCTCGCAGCTATCGCCGTGCTCCTGCGACAGACTTATGCCCAAAAACTTGTTGAAGACGTGCTCCTGGCGGCCGCCCCGGCGGTGGCGACGATGGTGCGGGCCGTCGTCGTCGTTGTCGCTGTCGTCGTCGTATCCCTCGCTGCCCCATTCCTCCTCTTCTTCCTCGCCGTTGTGGTCGGCGGCCGCCACGGCGGCGGCCGCCGCCTGCAGTGGCGGCAGAGTCGTGGTTGTGCTGCTGCTCAGCAACAGGCCGCTGCTCGACATGCTGGTGGGTGCTGTGCCGACGCTCACACCGGTCGCGTTGGTGCTCGCCGTCCCCGACGTGCCCGACGTCCCGATGGTGCCCGTCGGACTAGACGGGGAGGCCGGCGTGGACTCGGGCGGCGGTGTGGGCGCGGCGGTCAGCCACTCGACGTTGGACACGCGGTCGACCAGGCGCAGGGTGGTCTCGTCGGCGGGCGCAAAGTGGAAGGCGGCCGCACTGCCGGCGCCGCCGCCGCTGAGGCTGCCGAGCACGCGCAGGATCTCGCCGCGCTTGTAGTGGGGCGGCTGGTTGAGCTGGGTGTGGGCGAGCAGCGGGTAGAGCACGCGCAGGTAGGTGTGCCGCAGGGACATCGACTCGTTGGGCAGGTCGAGCAGGTTGCGGATGATGACGTCGAGCAGCACGCGCAGGTCGTTGGTGTAGAAGTACTCGTAGGTGGCCTTGGTGGTGAAGAGCAGGTACAGCAGCTTGAGGATGAGCAGCTGCAGCGACGTTTCGGTCTCGCGGTTCAGCAGCAGGATAATGTTCTCGCCAAAGGTGCGGTACGACGCGCCGTCGAGGCTGAGGACCTTGATCACGCGGTTGGTGACGGGCGTCGTCGGCGACATCGGGTCCACGGCGGCCGTGGTCGCGGCGACCATGTACTGTTCGTTGAGGACGAGCTGTGGGCGTGTGTTAGTTTCTTGGCTCCGTGGTGCTCTTCTTGGTAGAATCCTCCTGGTTTTCGGGATGCCCGCCATGTTTGGTCTGGATATCCACCTCCTCTGCCTGCTGTTTTTTCCCATGTCTCGTCCATTGCCCATTGCCCATTGCCCATTGCCCTTGCCAGCCCAAGTTCTCTCCCCTCTTCTCACTCACCAATACGCGAATCACCGGATAGTGGTAGGGGTCGTCCATCTCGTCGGCGGCGGTCTCGACCGTCTGGAACATGTACATGATGAAGCCGTCGTCCACGTGCAGCAGGTCGGCCAGGCGCACGCGCTCGATGCGCGACATCTCGTACATGAGCTCCAGCAGCAGCCGGTGCAGCCGCCGGTCGTCGTCGCGCCGGCTCTTGATCAGGTCCACCAGCCGCGAAAAGCAGCCCGCGTCGATCATGCGCTGGAAGACGGCCTCGTCGGACCGCCCGTCCAGCAGCAGCATGTTGGCAATGACGTGCAGCGCCCGGCTGTCGTCCTCCTGCAGCAGGCTGTAGATGATCTGTGTGCGCACATAGTCGCCGTGGGCGGCAAAGATGGGGCTCGTCAGCAGCTTCTGCGAGCAGCGCGCAATGTCGATCTCGCTGGCCAGGAACAGCTCGTCGCGGCTGCTGGAGACGAGGTCCAGCCAGGCGCGCAGGCTGTCGTCGATGCGCTCGTGGGTTGCACACGGGGTGCTGACGGCACCGGCGAGATCTACAAGACGATTGGTTAGCGTTCCAGACCTCCCAGCAGACCTGCTAGACCTCCCAAGGACCTTCCAGGGGCCTGCTCACCCTCCCAGAACTGCTCGCCATCCTCGTCAAATCTCTCCATAGTCGCTCGCGCACGCGGAAGTTGTCAAAGTCCCCGGTCGGCCCCGATTCATCATAGAAGGACGGCGAAGTTGTCAACGCAAAAACAAGGCAGGCGAATGTCGAATGGGCGATCGCAGGCGACCCAGAACGGGATCAGGTCACAGATGTTGTTGTGATGGAATCAGCGCCCTTTTTTTTTTGGGTTTGTTTTGGCTCCTCCTCGGCCGAAAGCCGGAAGAACGAGTTGGCGCGGGCTGCGCAGCTCCTTCTCACGTACAGATGTCAGACAACAGGGAGCCACAAAAGACGCTCAAAAGAGAAACTTGCCAGGCTCGCTCGGTGTCTCGTGGTTGCGCAACGGCCCTGGTGGTTTGTGTCGCCCAGTGGAAAGGGAAAATAAAACCGTCGTCGTTCTTTGGCGTGATGGCCCCAAAAACCCTCCCAAACCAGGCCACACGCCACCACAAAGAGAAGGCGCCTCCCTGTTTCGCCCACTGCGCCCCGCGCTGGCTGTGCACGTGCCACGTCCCGATAATAGGCGTATCGCTCCCAGAAAGCACTTTGGCCGGAGGACCGTCTCTGTGGTCAGCTGACCTGCAACATAGCCCAATGTGAGCACTGTTCTCGCGCGCCCTTTTGCATTGTACAAACTGCCACGTTCTTGTTCCCTGCTTTCTTGTGCCAGGCTAACGTCAGATAGAAGCCGCAGCACATTCCTGCAAGGCGTTCCCGAGTATGCTTTGTGTCGGATCGCCCGTCCTTTAGCGTGCTTGGTGTGCTCGAGTTTGACCAGTTTGGCCAGTTTGGCCAGTTTGACCAGTTTGACCAATGTGACCAAACAGAAGGACAAAGAACCAGCCAAAAACCGTTGCTGTGTTGCCTGGCCGAGGCTGACACACAATGCCAGCGAGCCGCCTGCTGTCGATCTTCCAAATCCTGTTTCACTCTGAGAAGACGGGCCAAAATAGCACGAAACACTTCAAGCCAAAATCTGGGCACGTAGTGTCGCCTTGCTGGAACGAGGCTGGCTTTACCCCCCTGGCTGGCATTCCAGGGCAGCCTGGCTGTCTTGATTTCACGTAGCCAACTGTACCGATGGAAAGATACAGCCATTTTCGGACAGCTTGCACCGACCCAGTGGACCCCAGCCTGGTGGTGTTTCGCTTGTCCCATGGTAAAGTGCCCGTCGACCAGTGTTGGTGATTTTGCCCCCCGGACGGATAGATCTAGAGATCTAGATATTCGAGTGGAGATTTCTATTTTCTGGCGCTTCCTCACGATCGAGTTGAGGGGTGAGAAAACGTTCAGAAGAAAAGCACATCATTGCGCTGAGTCCGGACTGGGTGTAAGCTCTAGCCATGAGGGCTAAAGTCAATATCAACATATTAAATTTCCGCCAAATTGAAAAAGACTTGGCCAATTTCACCAGGTTGGCCTGCGGGAAAATTCAGGTTGTTTTGCTTTTTTTTTTTTTTTTTTTTTTTTTTTTTTTTTTTTTTTTTTTTTTTTTTTTTTTTTTTTTTTTTTTGCAATGGTTAATATGGCCTTGTATTTGCTGCTGCAAATATTTATGGCTCAAATGTTGATCTCGTGGAGATCTTGCCATCTAGGTTTGCATAGAGATTGTTCTGATTAGTTACACAACATCTTCAGCTATGCATCATCTTTGGCCGGCGTGTCACCTAATGTCGATCGTCTTGGCTGGTCTGCTACCCACCGCTCATGCAGTCCTGCAGATCGTGCCCGGCGCAACTTGGACAGCGGTGAGTGTGGAGAAACACAAAGAACGAACAGACAATGGCCAACACTGAAGAGGAAAAAGAAAGACAAAGGACGCACAAACGGCGAAACAAAGCGGGTTCCCTGCATTTCCATGCTTCCATCCATACCGTGTATCCATACTTTGTATCCTTGTGCATCCATGCATAACGCTACTGTCGCTATCCGTCTGAAGCTAGATGCTGATTATGGGGGGCATGAATGGCCATTTCCATGTATGAGCAGGACAACGGCGCCCATCTACAAGCACATGGCGCGGGCGTGATCCAGGTCAACGGCACCTTCTATCTCATCGGCGAAGACAAGACCGGCGGCTCGGCCTTCCAGAATGTCAACTGCTACTCGTCCGCAGACCTGGTGCAATGGCACTACGAGGGTGCCCTGCTGTCGCGAACGAGCACGGCCGGCGACCTGGGCCCGAACCGGGTCATCGAACGGCCCAAGGTGATCTACAACGACCAGACCAAGAAGTACGTGCTGTGGATGCACGTGGACAGCAGCAACTACGGCGAGGCCAAGGTGGGCGTGGCTACGGGGGATGCAGTCTGCGGAAAGTACAGTATGTGGAGGTTCTTCGCCCCCTCCCCCCCCTCCCCCATGCGGTCTCCCAACGGATCCAAGAAGAGTCATCCACTCACAGCCTGCAGCGTACCTCCGCAGCTTCCGGCCGCTCTCGTTCCAGAGCCGCGACATGGGCCTGTTCAAGGACGACGACGGCACGGCCTACCTCCTCTCGGAAGATGTACGTTAATACGCACACACACACACATATATCTATATACATATGCTGACTCGTGCCGACATCACAGCGCCAAAATGGCCTCCGCATCATCCAGCTGACCGACGACTACCTCGACGTCCGCACGTCGACCTACCTCTGGCCCGACCGCATCGAGGCGCCCGCCCTGCTCAAGCACCGCGGCCGCTACTACATGTTTGGCAGCCACCTGTCCGGCTGGGACCCCAACGACAACGTCGTCAGCTCGTCGGCCAGCCTGCGCACCGGCTGGACGGCCTGGGCCACCTTTGCCGACAAGGGCTCCAAGACGTACGCGTCGCAGACCAACTACGTGCTGGCCTACAACGGCAACAATAACAACAACAACGACACCACCCCCGTCTACATGGGTGACCGCTGGGTCTCGTCGAATCTCATGAGCAGCACCTACGTGTGGCTGCCCCTGCAGATCGACGGCACCCGCGTCACCATGAAGAACCGCGCCGCTTGGAACCCCCGCGACCCCGACCCCGACCCAGCCGAGACCGCCTACACGGCGACCAGCGGCACGTTTGGCGGCCGCGCCCGCACGGTCAGCTGCTCGGCCTGTGTGGGCGGCCAGGCGGCGGGCTACATCGGCGGGCCCGACAAAGGGAGCATAACCGTCAGCGGTATCAGAGGCGGGGGCGAACCCACCACACTGATTATCCACTATTCGGTGTCGGAGGCCAAGGGCCGGATGGGCAGCGTGGCGGTCAACGGCGGACGGCCGGTGCCGGTGCAGTTCCTGCCCGGGACGGGGTCCAGCAGCACGGGCAACAGTGTGGTGACGGTGGCGTTGCGGCCGGGGACGAACAACACGGTCGAGATCGGCGGTGCCGGCGCCGCTGGCAGCAGCTGGGGGCCGGACGTGGATCGGATCTTGGTGCCAAACTGAGAATGGACGATGCAAGGAGAGGGGGAAAAGAAAAAGGAAGGGGGGGGGAAGAGAGTTTGACAGGGAACGAAGGGATCGAACGGAGAAATCGAAGTGAGGGACCGACGTGAAGGATCAAAGTGGTTGAACAAAGGAATCCCGCGAGCCAAAGGAATGGAACAAAGAAATCAAAGTGAGGGGAGACGCCAAAGGGGGGGCGAGACGCGATATTGGGATCTGCCATGTGGTTTGAGGCGTTGGTGGTGTTGGACCATGGTTCTCTGCAAGGGGGGGGGGCATTTCTGCTAGCCTGACGTGCTTGCTGAGCCTCGTTGCAGTATCACAGAGAAAAAGGTCCCACGGGCGTGGTTGACCGCAATTGACCGCCAATTGACCGCCGAGTGTCACCTCCCCTTTCTGGGCCGTCGCCCTCTGACAAGCCGTGCTCCCCTTCACCTTGGTATGGGGAAGCTGCTGAAATGGTCCTGCCCTACTCGTAGTTACGAGTACATACATAGTAGTACACTGTGACTGCGAGCAGCTTTGGCAAGGTAGCAGTCGCAACCACGCCAGTTGACGAACCGGGCAAATGAATTCGGAAAAAAAAAAAAAGGGCACATGAACCCCCCAAGAGGGCTGCTTTGCATATCACACCGTATTATGCACATAGCATTATGGGTAGGCTACTCTCGCGTGCACACCGTAAGATTGGGATGCTTCTACCACTTGTATGCGCATGACGGCCGGGAAGATCCAGTCCTTTTTCAAGCCAGGGAGGAGAACTGCCGCCCTGCCTAGATGTTGGTTGGCCTGCGAGTAAGATACCTCTCCCCTGAGAGCGTGCAGGCCAGAGCGGCTCGCACATAGCAAGAGAGAGATTGTTGCACGTTCCTCTTGCCTTTTTTTTTCCCTCTCTCTTTTCCTCGTGGTCTGCTGTTTTCTTCCCCCTGTCCAAGGTCCACTTTCGCTTGCTGCCCCCCCCCCCTGGTCCGAACGATCGCCCATCATCTATGACGTCCCTCTGCGTAGAGGGGCCCCTCTCATTAGTCTTGATCGGTAGAAAGTCTATTGATAGAGACGGTGAGTCGTGGCGAGAACCGACATGGCACTGTTACGTATCGCAACACATCATCATCAGACGCTCCTCCAAGGGGGGGGGCCAACAATGGTCATGACAATCTTGAGACGGAAACGACCTTGCTTCAGATGACAGGAGGTCAACAGGAGGGTCAACCGGAGAGGCGACATTGAGGGGGGCAGAGGGGCCGGCGACACGAGGGGGAAGGGAAGACAGGGTCGCACTCTCGCAACTCTGGGGGACCGTCTCGGAGCTTGCGCCGTTCTCGTCCGTCTGTTGGACGGGTGGCAGGACCATTCCCCTTTTTTTCTTCTTCTTTCTCCCAACGCGGTGGTCCTTTGGGCCGTCTGACCCGCTCGTGCAGCACGATGTGATTGCATCTGGCTCGTAAACAGAAACACAGAGGGGATTTGGCAGAGTTCCATAGAGCATCTCCAACTATGAATGCCGTCCTTTTGTGTTATACGGCACGGACGGGCGCACAGGCAGCGTGGCCTCTGCCAGGCACCAGGCATATCCAAGCACCCAGTGCTACGCCAGTCGACACCCTTCCTGCTGACCCTATGCCCCCATCTGTGCATCCTTCTCTCGGGAACCATGGCGTCCGTGGTCCATGGCTTGCTCATGGACCGGGCTTTCTGGCAGCCGCGGCCTCTTTCGGAACAAATGCGGCTATATCTTATCTCTGCTATGCTTGTGCTTTTTGTCTTTTTTGTCTTTTTTGTCTTTTTGGGGTCCTTCCTTGTTTACGACCTCCCGCAAATGGGAGGGATCCGGGATCACGCACATCCTTTTCCTCACCCCCCTCTTGAAGCCCCCCACGGTTCCATTGTCTGGGTGATGATCTCCTTTGCCTTACACAGGGACCATCACGAATGCCATTGGCTGCTGTTCTGTCTGGATGTCTCTCTCTTGCGTCTTACCCCCCCCTCCTCCTTTCTTGGCTGGTGTTTCATCGCTGTCGAGAAGGAGCACCCTGTTCTGTATCAGAACTGGACAACTGCAACGCTGGTTGTGGCGAAGAAACCCTCTGGGAAGGATTGGCCCCTTCTCCGCAATTTTTTTTTTCTGGTTGTCGCGGCCCTGCTTCTCGTACTCTTTTCTCTCCCCATTCCCTTTCATTGCTTTCTTTCGTGTTGCCTTTCTCTGCGATTCCCTTTCTCTCTTCTTTTCTTTTTTAGCCGGGGACCGCCAGGGGTATGCCGTGCTGGCTGGCACGTATTCCTTTTGGCAGGTGCAGTTCGTCCGATTCTGTGCATTGTTTGGTTGCTCGCCAGAAGGATTTTGGGTCCACCGTTATTTGCCTCTTTTTCTTGGTCCCTTTGTACGTACTATGTACTATGTACGAGTCCCTTGTGTTGGACCATTCGTACCTTTTCGTTTCGTTTCTTTTTCGTTTCTTTTGGGTCCCTTTTTTGTCTCGCGAAAGCATTGATTTGTCCTGTTTCGTTTTGTTTGACAATTGCTTTTTATTGTTCTTCATCGCATCCGAGCGCGCTTGTGCTTCGCTGCCTTGATTACCCTTGTCACCTCGTATCGTAGCTAAAAATAACAAGAAAAAAAAATCAATGAAAGCCTTGTGTTCATTTCGGCATAGATCTTTTCTGCGCCTCCTACCCCCTGCTATCTCGGAAAGACCAAGCTCCATATCCTGACATGGCCTGGCCACGATCCCTCGCTCTCACCTCGGCTTCACCTCGCCGTGCATGTACGAGCACTTGCCTGCCACCCCGGACACTCACACTTCCAGGCGTCCGCCGATCTGTGGCAGGCGCGGCGGGTGCTCCTTTCCATTGCATCGGCTAATATGGGTGCCTCTCCTTGCTCATTTTTGCGCATCGCATCCGACTCCCCCAACACTCCTCTCCATCCCGGGGACGAAAAAAAAGTTCCAACAGACGCACACCAGATGCACTTCGCTCGCTGGCCTATCACGATTATCGTCCTTCCCCGGCCTGCAAGTACAAGCGACGCAGATTCTGCAGGCCCGCCTTGGTCTCGCGCATTGTCGCTTGCCTGGCCGCTGGTGAGGCTGTTCCCATGCTGTTCCAGTGACCGCACAGCCATGCTGCAGCCACCTGCGCGTGTGTTGGCTGGCTCTTTGTTTGGTTGGCATATCAGTGGTAGCCCCAACAGCGGTCGGGCCTTGCCTGCTTGTGCCACCGGCTACCCGTGTCCGTGAGTGTTGTTTGTCTGGAGAGATACACTTGTCAGATTATCTGCTCTGCTGGGCTTACACAGGCAAATCACTGTAAATGACAAGCGCGCCACTAATGCTGCCGCTAAGGTCCACTAGGCAGCCACTAGACTCTCACACGACCACCTGACCCACCAGCCGTTCGCGGTACGTAGTGTCCTGCATGGTGCGCAGGGGCCTTTTTTTCTTTTTTGCTCTGTTCCCCTCTCGCCTTGTGTGGCATTTTTTGTGCAGTTGGTGTGTATGGGTGGGTGCATCTTATTACTATGTATTATTGTCCAGATATATTTTGGCTCTCACTCTTTTTTTTTTTTGTTGGCCCAAGAGAGCCCACCTATTACCTGCCCTCCTCAAGGCAGGTACTCCCGACCCTCCCCGTCCATCGTGCCTTCCTCGAGCGAGACACACCAATATTGGTCGCTCCTGCCTCGCATGTTCTCTTCAAGACTGGGTTCCTTGTACCTGATTTCGTAGATTGGCCCCACTTGCATGGCAAGGAAAGCCAAAAGAAAGCAAAAGGAAAAAAAAAAGGCCCCCAAAAAAATTCATCATCACGAACACACCAACATTTTTGTCTTGGGGGACCCCGTTTCGTGATCGCTTCTCGAAAGGCTGCCCTCATTAGCCCTCCATGTCGTGTTGTCGATCCCCTGTCAGCCAATATCTCCGCAGCCCATGTCTGGCTGACGACCGTGACACCGACCGCCTTGGCCTTTTGGTCATGGTTCATACTCGTTTCTGACTTGTTCCTCGCTGGGCCTCATCCTGCCGAAGAACGGCCTATTATCTTTTGGGCCAGCTGCAGCCTATCAGTGTACTCGTATCACCGGCATCCCGCGGAGGCTGGCCAGCGAGCGCCAGGAGGACGTCACTGGCCCCAAGAGGCCGTCCCATCGCAGCGGCGCCCACCCTTTCCACCCCCCTGGACCCGTCTGGTTCCCAGTCTGTGGCCAAGGTGTGTGTATCTTGCCCCGTATCTTGACTTACTATGTATCTCTTTCCCCCCTCTTCATCCAAGCTGACTTTTCTTTGTACGATTAGTCGTCGCGGACTTTTCTCTGCGCTGTCGTCTTCTGCATAGCAGCAGGCTGGCCTTCTCACCAGCCGCGATCCGCGCCAACGTTCCCTGGCCCCCCTATTCTACCGTCTAGCTCTCGCGCAGGTCTCCACTCAGCTAGCAGGCTGCATCTCCCTCCTTTCTTTTGTGCGCACCTACTAGTACCTCGCTACTCCAGCCGCTATACGGTGACGGCCTCGCTAGTGGTAAGGGGCAGCGACCGTCAATTCGGGGCCTCTCCTCAGGGCCGACGAAAAACGAGGAGGACAGCCAACAACAGCGGCAGCAGCAGCAACAGCCCACCAACCCGCGCCCGGCAGCACCACCGCTGGCTGCGTGTTATCTTACGTTTGAAACGGTTTCCTCTGAGCCGTTCCCGCCTGCTCGCCCTCCACCACGGCGACGACCAACCGCCAACACTGGGCCGCCGCCAGGGTCACCACCACCACGACCACCACAATCACCACCAGGGCCACCGGCCGCCACACCACGCCTGGCCTGCCACACACACGCCAACCACACCCTCTCATCCACTCACACCTCCTCACACCCCTTCGCGCCCTTTGCTGCCCGACCTTTTGCTTCCGCTGAAACTGTCCCTGAGTCCACCCCCAGCCGACCCCCCCTTCTGGTCTTCTTTTGGCCTTCTTCTCGCATTTCTTTTGAAATTCCTCTGTCGCATTTTTGCGTCTCACCTTCCTTCTCATCGCCTCACACTTTTTCTTTCTCTCCCTCCCTTCTTCCAAGAGCCAACAACAGCGCTTCTTTGCTCACGCTTTTGTCGCATGACACGACCGCCCCCTCCTTGCGCACTTCCGACGTATTGCCTCGACTTAACAAGCCCGCCACGCCCTCCCGACCGCGTCTTGTCGCATGTGGCTGCTGTCTGGGCGGGAAAGAAACTATTGATTCCTTTTCCCACACGACCCCGTCAGCTAAACAAACTGTCTGGTCGCCCTCGCCTCTCGTCGCCCTTTTGAGCATATCTTCGGCCCCGATATCCTCGAACCAGACGCGACTTAGCGCACCCGCTGTCGGCTCTTCCCCCTTTTTATCGCTCCGCGAAAACGGTATACTTGCAGGGCTTTCTTTGTTCTTCTGCGACAAGCCGCCCGCGAAACACACACTCGCACCTTTCGTTCCTTTAATCGACTTTCTGCCCAACGCCGACACGCCTCCATCCTCTAAGAACCGCCGCATCCATCGAACAAACCGCCACTGCCCCAAAACGGTCCAAACGGAAAAGAGGCTTCTGTGAAGCCCCGATACAAAATACTGGCGAAAAAGCGAAGGAAAGAATCGAGAGTGCCCGCAAACCGTATTCCACCGCATTTTCGACTCGCAATTCCCACTCCGCCCCTCCCCGAGGCCCAGCCGGTCGTTCGATTGTCCGGACGTGCCCTCGTCGTAGACGACCTCTCCTGACCCATTCGATCGTTGACTGCTTCAGCCGGGAACCATGTCTGTCATGCTGCAGACGCCTTCGCGAGCCTCGACTGCATCCTCATCCTCCTTCCAGCAACCAATATCCAGACAAAACACAATGTCGTCCTACGATGGCACGCGGTCCGTCCGCCAGAGCAAGCGGTACTCCATGTCCGCCCTCTACATGTCCATGTCGGCCAATGAGACCGAAATGGAAATTGAAGACGACCTGGCTCGAGGTTTGTTCCTGACCTCCCTTGCCACTGTCCTGCGTGCACGCGCGATGCTAACTGGCTGACCCCTCCCCGACAGCACAAAAGAAGCTGCGCGACCTCAAAGCCAAGATCTCGTCACAGTCAAAACAGAATTTCGTTCTTGAAAAGGACGTCCGCTATCTTGACTCCAGAATCGCCCTGCTGATCCAGAACCGCATGGCTCTTGAAGAAGTACGCACTTTTTGAGTATTCATCTTATTAAAAATTAAATTTTCAGCCGCAACTTGACAATGCTGATACTCTGGTTTTTTTTTTTTTTTTTCTTTTCCTTAGCAAAACGAAGTCGCCAGTCGCCTCGAGGACGCCAATGAGCTGCAAGTCGGCGTTTTCCCCAACGACGACAAGACCCAGAAATACGGCAACCTCATGTTCTTGCTGCAGTCTGAGCCACGACATATTGCCCACCTCTGTCGCCTTGTCTCCATGTCCGAAATCGACTCCCTCCTCCAGACCGTCATGTTTACCATCTACGGAAACCAGTACGAGAGCCGCGAAGAGCATCTGCTCTTGACCATGTTCCAGTCCGTCCTCACCTACCAGTTCGACAACACCCCCGAATACTCGTCGCTGCTTCGCGCCAATACCCCCGTCTCACGCATGATGACCACCTACACCCGTCGAGGCCCCGGCCAGAGCTTTCTCAAGTCCGTCCTCGCCGACCGCATCAACAGTCTGATCGAGGTCCAGGACCTCGACCTGGAGATCAACCCGCTCAAGGTCTACGAGCGCATGGTGGCCCAGATCGAGGAGGACACGGGCAGCCTTCCTGCGTCCCTGCCCAAGGGCATTACCGCTGAGCAGGCTGCTGAGAACCCTCAGGTCCAGGCCATTATCGAGCCGCGCCTGACCATGCTGACCGAGATTGCCAACGGCTTCCTCAACACCATTATCGATGGACTCGACGAGACCCCGTACGGCATCCGCTGGATTTGCAAGCAGATCCGCAGCCTCACCAAGCGGAAGTACCCCGATGCCAACGACCAGGTTATCTGCACTCTCATCGGTGGCTTCTTCTTCCTGCGCTTCATCAATCCTGCCGTTGTCACGCCTAAGTCGTACATGCTGATCGACGGCACGCCGGCCGACCGGCCCCGCCGGACCCTGACCCTGATCGCAAAGATGCTGCAGAACTTGGCCAACAAGCCCTCGTATGCAAAGGAGCCGTACATGGCCAAGCTCCAGCCCTTCATCCACCATAACAAGGACCGTGTCAACAAGTTCATGCTCGACCTGTGCGAGGTCCAGGACTTTTACGAGACCCTGGAGATGGACAACTACGTGGCCCTGTCCAAGAAAGATCTCGAGCTGTCCATCACCCTGAACGAAATCTACGCCATGCATGCGCTGATTGAGAAGCACAGCGGCGTGCTCTGCAGAGACATCAACTCACATCTGGCCGTGATCATGACCGAGCTCGGCCGCTCACCGGCACAGCTCCCTAGAAAGGAGAACCGCGTTATCAACCTGCCCCTGTTCAGCCGCTGGGAGGCGGCTCTCGATGACCTCACTGCCGCCCTCGACATTACGCAAGAAGAGGTCTACTTCATGGAAGCCAAGTCCATCTTTGTCCAGATCATGCGCTCCATTCCGCACAACTCGTCTGTGGCCCGCCGCCCGCTGCGGCTCGAGCGAATCGCCGATGCTGCTGCGACGTCCAAGAACGATGCGGTCATGGTGCGGAAGGGCATTCGTGCCATGGAACTGCTGAGCCAGCTGCAGGAGATGAAGGTCACCGACAAGTCTGACGGCTTCTCTCTGCTGCGGGACGAGGTCGAGCAGGAACTGCAGCACCTAGGCTCGCTCAAGGAGGTTGTCTTGAATGAGACCAAGAAGCTCGCCGAGGTCTATGCCACCATTACCGATCATAACACGTACCTGAACGGACAGCTTGAGACCTACAAGAGCTACCTCCACAACGTGCGGAGCCAGAGCGAGGGCAACCGCCGAAAACCGCAGAAGCAGCAGGTTTTGGGACCCTACAAGTTCACCCACCAACAACTCGAGAAGGAGGGTGTCATCCAGAAGAGCAATGTCCCCGACAACCGCCGAGCCAACATTTACTTCAACTTTACCAGTCCTTTGCCTGGTACTTTTGTTATTTCCCTGCATTACAAGGGTAAGCACTACGAGAGAGGGTCAATCTGCTCACCGTACGGGGCGCTAAACTAACTGGATTTAGGTCGCAATCGCGGTCTCTTGGAACTTGATTTGAAGCTCGACGATTTGCTGGAGATGCAGAAGGACAATGTGGACGACTTGGACTTGGAATACGTCCAGTTCAACGTGCCCAAGGTGCTAGCCCTGCTCAACAAACGGTTCGCAAGAAAGAAGGGCTGGTAAAGCGCGCCACCCCTCCACTTTCTTGTTCCTTCATTTGTATCCTCTGTACGATCGATCGACGGTTGAAACCACATGACTTTCCGGTGTTCATTTTCTATTTGGCGTTATGATACCACTTGTCGCAAACGAATACGCACTCTTATTTTTTCCACCACCTACCACTACAGCACATCAACTCACCTTTCGCGTTCTATGCTAAGCTCTCGAGCATAAGCTTTTCCCTTCATCACACACCCTCTCCGCCCGTCTTTGTTCTTTCCAGCTCGAGCATACGCTCTGGAGCTCTTTCCTTTCGTATCTTGTTTTCTTCTATACCTTTTTTTTTGGTTCAAACCTCCCTCGGCAATGTGTACTTTTTTACGCTTCTCTTTTTGGCTTGTTTCCTTTTTCAAATAACCTACTTGGACATGTAGGCGATGTACGGAAGGCCTTGCGTACTGTTGGCTTTTATGAGACTGAAGAGAGGGGAAGGTGCCCCTGATACATATACATATTTAATCTAGCCAGGTCAGATGGCATACACATACGCAGGTGGACTTTCTGACTCTGGGCGCTTGGCCTGATTCGCAATGCTTTTTATTTCATTTCATACTTTACCATGGTCCTCGCGCGTTTGAAACTTTTTTTGTTGTCCTTTTGTTACTTGCGTGTGCTTGCTTGCTGTCATCATTTGTGGGATACCATATCAAATGGGACAGAGATGGTGATAGTTGCGAAGTGGTGCTGGGATGTGTGGGAATGGGCAGAGCGGCTTGTACGTCCCTCGGCTGGTCCGTCAACGACAATGCGTGCCTCCATGATCCTGACTCGAGGATGTTTTCTGAGGCGAAAGAGAGACAAACTAGTTTGTTTTGATTCTTCTTTCGGGTCGAATAGGGAGATGGGACTTGGGTCTAAAATAGATCTGAAAAGAAAGGCAAGATTTTCGAATGGCTGGAGGTTCAGAGATAAAAAAAGACACAAAAGAGAGATATGTCTTGCTCTTGAAGATGTCGGCGCTTTTGTTGATTTTCGATTGTGAACTTGGGTCTCGTGCGAAGGGGGATTTTTTGGTTCTTTTTGACTATTCATATACACAACTTTTTTGGGGGACACTTGGGTTTTTTTTCTTTTTTTTGTAAAACACTTTTGGTGACACCTTTTGAGCCCCTATAACCTGTAATTCTATAAAATGCTGAGCTCTGTATGCAAACAAAAAAAAAAGGAAACGAAGACAATGGCAATACTGCTTATGCGCCTGGTCTTTGTATGAAAGTTTTCCCCATCTTTCGTCAGACGGCCCACCGACTCGTTACGACTGCTCTGCCTTCTTGTCGGCCACCTGGATCCGGTCGATCAGGGCACCGCCGATCCGTGCAATCTCGGCCAGGATGGCCTCCCGGTTGACCTCCACGACCGCCTGGTTGTCGCTGTCTTCCTTCTTCTCTTCATCGTCATCCTCTTTGTCGTGGCTGTCGGCCTCTCTTTTCTTCGACTTCTTGTGCTTCTTCTTTTGCTGCTCGAGCACGCCCGGCAGCGGGCGGAACGACGTCGGCAGGTTTACGCGCATGGTGCGCGGGTGCACCTGCGGATTCCACAGACACCCGATCACGTGGTCGTCACCGTGGATGGTGCCGTGGATGTTGCCGTCCGCGGCGCCGTAAAAGAACACCAGCGGACCACCCGCTGCACTGCCCGCCCCGTACAGGTTGTTCAGCTGGTCGAGCAGCAGCCGCACCGGGTGGCACGGCAGCGACACCAGCCCGCGGCCCGTGCGCTCGTCCAGGTTCTTGTACACGGAACGGCGGTTCTTCGCGACGTCGACGTCAATGTCGACCTCGCCGTCGTTGCCACGAACAACCTCGGGCGTTACGTCGCTCTTGACGAGCCGCTTCACAACCTGCGGCGCCAGGTGGATCAGCACGTCGTAGTCGCGCAGCGAAGGCTGGAACAGCACCTTGGGGTCGAGGTCGCCGGCGCCGCCAGCACTAGGCGACGACGACGACGACGACGACGACGACGACGACAGGCTGCTGGTGAAAAGAGCCGACGCAGGATCGGACTGCTTCACGAGCCGGCACGCCGCTGCCGCCAGAGTCGTCATGCGCGTAGCCGCCACCGTCGACGGCATCGGCTGGCGCCCACTACCAGAAGATGACGACGACGACGACGACGACGACGACGCCGTCGTGAACGCCGTTCCGCTCATCTCGTACGTCGCCGCGACAAACAGCACGGTGTGGTGCATGTGCGGGTCGATCTTGCGCCAGGCCTCCAGCCGGGTCATCGGGTCGCCCGTGATCTTTTCGTTGTGGGCGAGCTCATCCTCGGCGTCCTCGTCGGGCCGCTCGTGGGCCGACCCGGACGTGTCCACCACCAGCGGCTCCCGCTTCCAGTCCCAGCGCGCCAGAAACTGCAGCGTCCGCAGCAGGCCCGTCGTGGCGCTGCCGGGCGCCTGCCACGGCTGCGGCTGCAAGAACACGTGCAGCACCAGCAGCTCGACCAGCTCGTCCGTCACGTGGGTGCCCAGCAGCTTGTGCGCGCTGAACCACTGCTTCACCAGCCGCACCGACGGCGACAGCGCCGGGAACCGCGTCGCGTACGTCGCCAGCGTCTGCGTGTGCCGCGGCAGCACCGCATACAGCCGCCGGTGCCGCGCCAGCCGGTCGGCGCTCGCGGCCCGCACAAACGGAGGCAGCGTCTTGTCCTTGGCCTGGCGGGCCAGCAGCGCCGCTTCCAGCTCGCTGTGGATGCGCAGCCGGAACGCGGCGCCCGTCTCGGGGTACACAATGTCGAGGAAGCCGCGGTTGTCGGCGTCGGACGAATGCGCACCGTCGCCCCCCGCCAACACCGCACCCTCCGGGTCCTCCAACCCGAGACGCGTCTCGACCCCGCCACCACCACCGCCCGCAGCCGCCTTGGCTTCGGCCAGGGCCTCGCCCACGCGCAGCAGGAACGCCAGCTTGATGCGCTGGATCGCCGCCAGGTTGTCGGGCCACTTGCCCGAGGCCTCAAAGTAGAGGATCACGTCCATCGGCTGCAGCACGCCCTTGGGCGTGTGCACGGCCGGCGGCCGGATCGTGGCCGACCGCAGCGCCGGCGCGATCGGCACCACCTGGCGCACGTGCAGCGGCAGGTTGTCCAGGCTGCGGATGTCGCTCTCCAGCGTGGCAAACGCCTGCCGCGCCAGCCCAAACGTGGCCGTGTCCGTCACGGCCGCCAGCGGCACCAGCGGCGCGAAGCCCTGGCCGAGCACCTCAATGTCCGTGTCCGGCGCCAGCCGCAGCCGGTGGCCCAGGATGTACCGCGTGATCTCCTCGCACAGCGCGCCCGCCGCGCCCGCCGGCGCCGTCCACACCAGCGTCTCGGTGATGCTGCCGTCCTTGAAGCGGCGCAGCTCGGCGCGGTCGCCCCAGAACGCCCGGAACGCGCGCGCCTCCTTCTTGTCTTCGGCCGCCGGGCCGTGGTCGATGTGGCGGGCCATGTGGACGGGGTCGAAGACGACACCCACCAGCAGGTGGTGGCGCGCGCCCGCGACCAGGCTCTGGATCGTCGTCTTGGACGGTTTCTGGTGGCCGCCGCCACGGGCCGGTGCTTCCGGGCACGAGGCCGCCAGCGACCACGTCGGCAGGGCCGGCAGCTGGACATGGACCAGCCGGGCGCGGTCGCCCAGCGCCCGGCGCAGGACCTGGAAGACGCTGTCGCCAAAGTCCCACACGGCGCCGTGGCGGTCGAGCTGCTGCTGTTGTTGTTGTGCTGCTGCTGCTGGCGTGTCGGACAGCTGCGGGCACCGGATGCGGAACACCATGTCGTAGGCCTCGAGGGCCACGTCGGCCTTGGCAATGAACGTCGGCGTGAACTGGTCGATCGTGCCACTGCCGCCGCTGCCACTGCTGCTGCTGCCGTTCTTGAACAGCTCGTGCGTCCACCGGGCATGCTGCCGCAGGAGGCCCGCCGACCACGCGCCCATCTTGTAGGCAATGTTGAGCTGGCGGCCCGCGTCGTAGAGGATGGGCGTGGTGCCCTCGCGGAGGGCGTCCGTCTCGGACGGAGACAGAGAGCCGCCCAGGACACAAGGCTTGCTGACAAAGTCGGTCGCCGCCAGGAACTGGATCACGGCCTTGAAGATCTGCACGCTGCTCATCGACGGCGCCAGCACAGCCGACGACGAAGAGCCCTTTTTGCGATGAGGGCCCGTCTGCAGCAGCAGCGCGACCAGCGCCGCAAACTCGAAGCCGCCAAAGCCGCCGCGCGCGAGCGAGCCGCCGAGCCCGCGCTGCTGGAGCCACACGCGGCCGAGCAGACAGGCGTCCGCAAAGGCCGGGCAGGTCTTGTGGGCGTGGCGGAGCAGCTTGGCCAGGGGCAGAAACGCCGACTCGGCCTTGAGCGTGGCATTGTAAAAGGGCGTCGCCGGGAGCTTGCTGGTTTCCCCGTCCGCCGCAGCGGCCTCCGGCCGGATCGCGTTCTTGTGGGCGAGCAGCTTCTTGCGCGGGAAGAGGCCGTCGGGGCAGCACGGAATGATGTGGATCTTGCACGGCCTGGCCTTTTTGCCCTGCTTGCTCTGAGGGGTGGCCACCAGGATGGGCAGCAGCGGGTTGTCGCCCAGGTAGGCAAAGGACAGGTCGAGCGTGTCCGCCGCGGACCGGGCTGCCTGGCCCGCGGCCTGGCCCACGGCCCTGGCCAGGTGGGCGAGGTAGTAGGCGCGCTTGTAAAAGTAGCGGAAATTGAGGTAGTCTTTCTCCTGGAACAGCGTCGGGGGCATTTCCACAATCATGTCGACGGCCACGTCGCGCTGGGAGCAGACCATGGTCTTGAGCACGAAGCTGCCCACCACGTTGACCTGCGCCGGCTTGTCAATCGACAGCTTGAGGAGGGAGTCGTCGGCGGGTCGCGGGGTCGGGTAGGGGATGCGGATGGCATTTTTCCGTTCAAACGCGGCCGACGCTTGGGAGATCTGGCGAGGTGTTAGATTCATCGAGAGGAGCATCCGGTCCCATGCACACCCAACCTACCAGCACCGGCTCGTGCGTCTCAATCGACTCGACAGCCGTCTTCAGGTCGCGCAGGAGATCGGCCGACCCGGGAAGCAGCTTCGCATAGTCGACCCTGCTGTTGAGCAGCAGCTCACTCGTCTGCAGGATGAAGGTGTTGGGGCGGAACATGCCGTCCAACGCGGCCGCGGACTCGAAATCGAGCGGTGCATAGCCGCCATCCCCCGATCCCGCGTGGTCGGTCTTGCGCCGTTTGGCCGGATTGGGATCCATGCTGGGCGACTCTGAATGGGGGGGGGGGGCCGGATGGATATGCAAGAGCGTTCGTTCACCCTTTTCATAGACAAACGAAAAATGTCGTCGAAAATCGACCAGAAAGACGTTGGAGCAAAAAAAAAAAAAAAAAGTTGGCGATAACGATAAGACCAAATCGCCGATAAGAAATATGGCCGATAAGACGGGGATTTTTCTCGGATCATCGTTCTTCAGAAACCGGCGGGGCGCCCGCCTTCTGGAGCTTGCCCACCAAACAGCACTCTGTAAGGCTAGTTTACTGCGCCTACTATGCAGTGCAAAGAACTTCCGCTTCTAGCCAACTTAAGTGCACATCCGATGTCACTCGGCCTTGGCTAGCAAGAAAACAGCACATACAAACTTATACTATGTTTCCGTTTCATAATAAATTGAACTTCTATTTTTGCATGAGAGGCATCTGACAATGGCCGGAGCTAAGAAGCCCGGCAGCGGCTCCAAGGCGCAGCTCAAGGCCATTGCGGAAGCTGTAAAGAGCCAGAAATACGACGATGCCGCCCAGCTGGCACGAGACGTGCTCGAGACGGACCCCCAGAACTACCAGGCGTAAGGAATTGGGAACACGCCCCTTCCATTACGAAGTACTTCCAGAACGATGGCTGACAATCTTGTAGACTCATCTTCTTGGGCTTCGTCTTGGACAAGACGGACAAGCTCGACGAGGCCGTGGCCACCTATGAACAGGCAGCGAGCGTCAAGTCGACCGATCCGCAGGCATGGCAGGGACTCATCAAGGTCTTTGAGCGGCAGGGATCCACGTCGATTGGCAAGTACAAGCTCGCCGCGCTTCGTCTGGCCGAAATCTTCCGCGACGAGGACGAGATGTACAAGTGCCAGGTCGTCGTGGACAAGTTTGTCGACTTTGCCCGCGTCCAGGCCACAGGCATGGCCCTCGTCGACGCCCTGGGCATCATCCTGCCCGACTCGCCCATCTATCCCGCCCTGGAGGGCCGCGTCATGCGGCCGGCGGCCACCTACGAGAAGATTGCCCAGATCATCGAGGCCGAGGAGCACCGGCGGATCAACACGCTGATCGGCGAGCGGCGCACGCGGCTGGGCGCCCGGCTGGTCGAGGTCACGGCGGAAGTGAAGCGGGAGGTGTTTGCCGAGAGCTGGCTGGTGAGCGTGTACGGCGAGATCATCAACTGGACCAACGACGACGAGCTGCGGCGGACCTACGAGGAAAAACTGCTGGCCTACCGGGCTGAGCGGCTGGCGGCGTTCCAGGAGGGCGACGCCAAGCAGAAGGAACTGGAGGCCGTGCGAGACCTGGCCAAGGGCATGGTGATCATCAAGCACCCGTACCAGCTGGCGTGGGACATTGCCGTCGACTGGGAGGACTTTGGCGAGATGGCCGACTGGGATGCGCGGCTTCTGTGGGAGTACCGGAGGCTGTTTTCCCGCAGTGGGCTGGGCAAGGTTCTGTCCGGGTTTCTGACCAGCGAGCTGTCTCCTTTTCCCAAAACGGATCCCACACAGGACCCGGAAGAGGAGAAGAACAAGGAGGACGCCAAGACAAAAGGAGAAGACACAAAAGAAGACGAGGACGAGAGCGAGAAAAGCGATGGTGCCGAAGACGACGGGCCCGGAGAGACAGCCCCAGAAGAACAACAGACGACTGCATCTTCCAACAAGAAGAAACAGAAACCAGAGCCTTTGCCAACCACAGACGAGGAACGCCTGGCCCTGATGAAGGAGGGTGTCGCGGAGGCCAAGTCTCTCCTGGCCTACCGGATGGTGGCCGCCTGGTACCAGCATGCCGAAGAGCACGTAGGAAGCGTCAATCTGATGCGCAAGGCCCTCCAATACCTGGACGAGCGACGAAACAACTCGGGGATTCCTTTCCAGAACACCGAAGACGCATTTCGAACGGCGCTCGGCACGGCACTCATCTACTACCAGAGACCACACAACCACCCAGAGGCGAAGAAGCTGTTTGAGCAGGTGCTGGACCACAACGCCAACGCGACGCAAGCGCTGATTGGCGTCGGGCTGATCAGCGAGGAGGAGATCGACTACGACGCGGCCATTGCGTTCCTGGAGCGGGCCCTGGAGCAGGACGGCGCAGATCTGCGGGTGCGCAGCGAGACGGCCTGGGTGTACAGCCTGAAGGGGGACTACGAGCACGCCAAGGACGAGCTGGAGGCGTGCATTCCTCTGCTCGCGGAGCAGGGGCTGCCCGCCAAGACGCTGCTGGCCTTGAGCGAGTACCGGTACGGCGTGTGTCTCTGGAACGTGGACACGTCCCGGGCGGCGAGGAAGAACCGGGACGGCGCCTACAAGCAGTTCTTGCATGCGCTCCAGAACGACCTGAATCTCGCACCGGCCTACACCAGCCTCGGCGTCTTCTACGCGGACTACGCCCGGGACCGCAAGCGGGCCTTCAAGTGCTTCATCAAGGCGCTCGAGCTGTCGGACGCCGAGCTGGAGGCCGGCCGGCGACTGGTGCAGTACTATGCGGACCGGCGGGACTGGGACAGCATCGAGCTCGTGGCCCAGCGGGTCATCGACTCGGGCCAGGCCACGCCGCCATGGGGCTCCAAGAAAAAGGCACACAGCTGGCCGTTTGCGGCCCTGGGCACGTCGCAGCTGCACAAGAAGGAATACAACAAGGCCATGATGTCGTTCCGCATGGCGACGCGCCTGGAGCCCAACGACTACCACTCGTTTATCGCGCTGGCCGAGACGTACCTGAGGGCACGGATGCACTACTCGGCGGTGCGGGCGATTGAGCAGGCACAGCGCATCCAGGCGGCGGCCAACGATAGCGGTGGCGGTGGCGGTGGCGGTGCCAGCGACGAGTACGAGACGTGGTTCACAGACTATCTGCTGGGCAACATCTACCGGGGCATGGGCGCGTTCGACAAGGCCGTTGCGCTGTACGAGGGCATCCTGGAGCAGCGGCCAGGCGAGGAAGGCGTCTTGATTGCGGTGATGCATGCCATGGTCGAGAGCGCCGACAGCTGCGTCAAGACGGGCCTGTTCGGCGACGCCGTGGACAAGGCGGTCGAGACGCTCGAGTTTGCGGCCAAGGTGCCCAGGGCGACGGCCCGCAAGTCGGGCTTCTGGACGGCCGTGGCCAGCGCGTGCGCCGTCTTTTCGACCGTGCAGGGCAAGGTGACCGAGTTTCCGTCCGCCCTGTCACGGTCGCTTATTCTGCTCAGCGAGGAGAACGGGCCCGACGACGGCGGCGAAAATGAATCATCGTCTTCTTCTTCTTCTTCTTCCCCCGAACACGCCTCGTACAAGCTTCTCCAGGAGCTCGACGGCGTCGGCACCAAGGTGGTGCTGGCCGGCGAGACGTTCTCGGGCCAGGAGCGCGTCGGCGTGGACCTGACGCGGTGCATGCAGGCGACGATCCTGGCGTACAAGCGGGCACTCCACGCGACGCTGCCGGCCAACGACACGCACATGCAGGCCACCGCCTACTACAACCTGGGCTGGGCCGAGTACCGCGCGCACAGCTGCCTGCCGGCGGAGCTGCGCAGCGGCCGCGTCCTCAACGGCTACCTGCGCGCGGCCATCCAGTGCTTCAAGCGGGCCATCGAGCTCGAGGCGGGCAACCGCACGTTCTGGAACGCGCTGGGCGTGGCCACGAGCGCCGTGCACCCGCCGGTGGCGCAGCACGCGCTCGCGCGCGCGCTGTATCTGGGCCGCGACCGGGCCCAGAAGGCCACGGCGCCCGTGTGGGCCAACATGGGCACGCTGGCGCTGCTGCACGACGACGCCGAGCTGGCCAACAAGGCCTTCGCCGAGGGGCAGTCGAGCGACCCGGACGACGCCGCCAGCTGGCTCGGCCAGGGCTTTGTGGCGCTGCAGTTTGGCGAGGCCGCCGAGGCCCGCAGCCTGTTCATGCACGCCATGGACCTGTCGGACGCGTCGTCCGTGGCGGCCCGGCAGCAGTACGCCCTTTCCATTTTTGACCACCTGGAGGAGGGGACGGCCACCAGCGCCGAAAACGGCGGCGGCGGCGGCGGCGACACCCTGGTGCGCCCGCTCCTCGGGCTGGAGCAGGTGCGCCGACTCCGCCCCCACGAGCTGCCGTACAGCCACCTGTTTGCGCTCTTCCGCGAGCGGATCCACGACGCCGACAGCACGGTGCTCCTCCTGGAGGAGATCTGCGCGGTGCTCGAGGCGGACTTTGCCGTGACCGAGTCGGCGGCGGCGCTGCGGCGGCTGGCCGTGGCCAAGGCGGACCTCACGCGGGCGTATGTGGCGCTGGGCGCGTACGACAAGGCAGTGGAGAGCGGCGAGGCGGCCCTGCAGCTGGTCGAGGGCGAGGGCGAGGCCGTGACCCCCAAAGAGAGGCGCAAGATCCAGCTGTCGTCGCGCGTGGCCACGGGCCTGGCACGGTTCTTTTTGCAAGACGGGGACGGCGCGCTGGCCGACTTTGAAGCCGTGCTGGAGACCGACGACAAGGACGACTCCGGGGGCGACCCCGACGTGGTGTGTCTCTTTGCGCAGGTGCTGTGGGCCACGGGCACGGATGAGGGCCGGCAGCGGGCGCAGGACGAGCTCTTTGGGGTGATCGAGGCGCACCCGGACCACCTCCAGGCGATCCTGCTGCTGGGCGCGGTGGCGGTGCTCAACGGCGACGAGGAGAGCGCCGAGGCGGTCGTGGCCGAGCTGGAGGGGCGGCAGCGGGGGGAAGGGGGCGAGACCGTCGGGGCGGGCGAGCAGGTGCAGATGGGACAGATGCTGTATGCGCTGGCGAAGAGCGGCAACAGCGGCAGCAGTCGGCTGCAGGCACAACAGGACATTATGCTGCATCCACACCTGCCCCAAGGCTGGGCCAATCTTGCGGGGGATGACGATGAGGAGGCGGAGAATCCTGAACAAGGGGACGAGGACGACGAGTACGACTTTGCCAGCGACATGGCGCTGAACCTGACGTGGGACCTGCTGCCGCCGCGGGGCACGCTCGGCCCGGCCGACCTGGCGCGGGCGTGTGTGGGCACGCGGCGGGCCGGGGACGCGCAGGTGGCCATCTTTGCGGCGCCGTGGCTGGCCGACGGGTGGGAAGCACTGGCCGAGGCGATTTCCTAGTGTTGGCCAGATGGCCACGCAAACGAGGCGTTTTCATAGCACTGGCCAGAGGGCCACGCAAACGAGGCGTTTTCATAGCACTGGCCAGATGGCCACGCAAACGAGGCGTTTTCATAGCACTGGCCAGATGGCCACGCAAACGAGGCGTATTATGTAACGCGAGGATACATGAAAAAAGGTCACGGGCCAAAAGCAACTGCGATTTTGGGTATCGATTTTTTGAGAATTGGGAGTTTTGAGAACTAAATGAAAAATCCAATGGATTTCTGGGTATCATATCGTTTTGTGTCCATATCCGGCCATCGTCCGTGTATGCAGCCATGTTGTATGCAGACATTCTGCGATTCCTATCCTGGGCCTTCTCTTCCTGCTTTGTGTCTCCCGCAGATTGTGTACACGTTCCGTGGCCTCTCTCTCTCTCACGGCCCCTTGACAGCGTCTCTCAACCGCGCCAGCCGCCCGTCCACCCAGGCCTTGTGCAGCGTCTCGACGCGCCCGCCCAGGAACTTGACCGTCGCCGGCTCCAGCAGGACGACGCCCCGGGCCACCACGCTGCCTGCCTTGAGCAGCAGCTTCTCCCCGATCGACAGGCGGCCCACGCCGATGCGGTAGATGCGGGTCAGCTCCAGGCCGTAGAGCGTCTGGCCGCGGGCGTCCTGGAGGACCAGGCGGTGGGTGGCGGAGCCGCCGGCGGAGGGAGGTCCTGGTGCCGGCCCCGGCCCCGGCCCCGGCCCTAGCCCCGGCCCATCGACCCCTTCGCCGTCGCCCTCCGGCAGGCGGATGATCTCCCGCCCCCGCTTCTGCTCGCCGCGCTCAATCGCCTCCAGCTCCTGCACCTGCTGCCAGCGGCTCTGCGCCAGGTTCTCCACGTCCAGGACCTGCACGACGACGTCGCGGGCCAGGCGGGCTTCCTGGACCGACGCGGCACCGGCGGCACCACCGGCCGCGACCACATCGGGCGGGAAGCCGCCGCCGCCGGACGCCGTGGCGGCGGGGTCCAGCAGGCCCGGCGTGGTCAGGTCGGCGGCCAGGAGACGGGCCTTGGCGGTAGCGACGAGGGCGGGCAGGGACGAAGTGGATGATGTCCTCTGCTGGCTGACCAGGGCCTGCAGCCAGGCCGGCGACGGCGGCGGGAGCTGTTCGGCCGTGAGGGCGTTTCGGATTTGGAGGGGCTGGTTCATTTTTTGGGGGGGGGAGAAGAAGAAGAAGAAGCCCTCTGGAGAAAAAGAAAGGTGGAAGTGAACAGAGGTCGTGAAGAGGATCACCAATTTTTACCAGTGTTTGGGGGAAGAAACGCGCTGAACGCGCTGAATGCGGTGCAAGCCCCCCGCAGGCCACGCCAAGTCAGCTGAGCACTTTGCGGGTGCCTTATGGACCCACCGAGCCAGCGGACGCCACAGCCCGCTGGGACCACAGCCCACTGGAACTAGCGCCAGCTGCCAATGGCCAGCTATTCAACTAGTTACATGGATTCTGACCAGTTTGACGTTTCCACACCCGTGATACCAGCTTTGACCCAACCGTCGACCCCGACCCCGACCTCGACCTCCCGACTCCACGACGAGCTGGTCTCTTCGATTTCCCCCAGTCCACCCCTTCTCCTTCCCCGGTCTTCCCAATGTCCACCATCGCCTCCCCACGAGAGCCGGCCCTGCGCCGCATCCCGTCCGCCTCGCACACGCCCTCCTCCTCGCGACGCGCCAGCGTCGAGACCACCCGGTCCGCCGCCGGCTCGCCCAATCCGAGCGCGCTGCTGCTCTCGCCCACGGGCAGTGTCACCCCGACCCTGCCCGTGGCGGGCAGCAGCAGCAGCAGCGTCACCAAGCGCAACCGCGCCGCCCTGCGCGAATACTACCACCTGAAAGGCAACGCCAGCGGCACCACGCCCACGGTCGAAATCACCGATGCGGACGCCGGCAACGACTCCTCCTCGTCCCTGACGCCGGTCGGCTACTCCGAGATCCCCGCATCCGAGCTCGACCGGCCCGGGTTCGACGCCGACGCGTACGTCCGCAAGACCCTGGCGACCAGCGGACTCGCCCCGCTGCTGCGGACGTACACGCGCGTGCTGGGCGAGATCCGGGCGCTGGATGCGGAGAAGAAGGGGCTGGTGTACGACAACTACAGCCGGCTGATCACGGCGACGGAGACGATACGGAAGGTAGGCCCCCCCCCTCCCCTTAGTCCCCTAGGACGCAGGAGACAGGACGTGGACAGAGGACAGGCATGGACACCGAGGGGGGAACTGGGAAGGCGTTGTGGTTCCTTGTGCCCGGAAGACGTCGACTGTTCCATTTTCTTGTTTCTCATCTTTGTCTCTCTCTCCTTTTGCCGTGTATGATCCTCCTTCACTGACGTCCCAGATGCGCACCAATATGGACCCCCTCCACCCCATGGCCGCCACGCTCGACCCGGCCATCGCCCACATCTACACCCAGGCCAAGGCCCTGCGCGATGCCGTCCGCGCCTCGGTGCCGGATCCCTCCACGGCGGCGTCGACTTCTTCTTCTTCTTCGCAAGCGGCGGCGGCGACGGCCCGCACACGCCAGCTCGCCGCCGCCGTCCTGCAGACCCCGGACAAACTACGCCAGCTGGTCCGCGAGGGCCGCACCGAAGAGGCCCAAGAGGCCTGGGAGCGGCCGCGGCGGCTGCTCGAGGCATGGAGGGCGCAAGGCGTGGGCGGTGCGGACGATGTGGCAGCGTGTCTGGCCGACGGGGAGGCAGCGCTGCGCGGAGAAGGACCGCCGGACGGGTGGCGGCCAGGGGCAGTGTAGGGACCGAGTACGAGGCAGAGGAAAACGGAGAGGTGGAGAGGAGTTTTTTTTTCTTTTTCGACGACAAAGGAGTTCATGATGTTCACGGTCATCAGCGGATACACAAAAAAAATCAAACGCCGGCTACAGCAAGGCCGCGCACATCATATAGAGAAGAAGAAGGAGAACAACAACAACGGCATAGCGGGTTCTGGGACAAATGGAATACAATGGACTTTTTTTTTGATCTCTTTTGGTACAACGTTTCTTTTGATATGCATGTTCTTCGTCTGTTCCGTTCCTGGAAACACTTCCCCCTTGCACCGACACCCCTTGGACCAACACCATGTTCAACAACTCCGGACGCAAAAGACTCCCTTTTTTTTTGTTTGTTTTCGCCAACCCGCGTCGACATCGCTGTCCTCCGATCTCCCTCCCTAGATACTGCCCCTCTGCGAGACATCCCGCGCGACCGGCCGCCGGATCGGCTGCACCGGCTCCTGGTCGCTGACGTCCCAGATCTCAAACGGGTCGCGGTCGTGCTCGCTCACCAGCACGGCGGCGTTTTCGTCCAGCGCGGCCTGGAGCTGGGGCTGCAGGCGTTCGCGCAAAAACAGGCGCTCGGAGCGGCTGTGCAGCACGCACAGGACCCAGACGCCGCGGCTGGCGGCCTCGAGGGCGGCGTGGTGGCTCATCTCGCCGGTGACGTAGAGCTGCACGTCGTCGCCGGCCTGCTTGAGAATGTCGGCGCCCGAGCCGGCGCAGACGGCGACGGCGCGGACGGTGCCCCACTGGGGCGTGTCGTGCTCGACCATGGGCCGCACGACCAGGACGTGCCGCAGGCCGCCGAGGGCCTGGGCGATGGCGCGGATCAGCTGGGGGGCCGGGAGGCCGCCGGCGTCGGTGCCGCGGGGCGTGACAAGGTCGATGCGGCGGCCGTAGCCGACGTCCTTGTCCTGGGCCTGTCCGGCGACGGGCAGGATGGGGGAGGCGGACGTGGGTGGTTGGAAGCGGCTGACGCCCAAGGGGGCGGCGGCGGCGACGACCTTGTCGACGAGCCAGTCGTTGATGCCGCCCTTGGCGGCGTCGAGGGCGGTGTGGGGGCAGTAGACGGCGATGTTGTGGCGGGCGAGGCGGATGAGGGAGGACTGCTGGGCGTCTTTGTGGGTGATGGACTTGAGGCCGCGAAAGATGACGGGGTCTAGGGAGGGTTAGCGAGCGAGGAGGAAAGAAACGAGGGGCGAAGCGAGCAAAGCGAGGAAAGAAAGAAACGAGCGAAGCGAGGAGACAAAGAAAACTTACGGTAGGCGATGATGACGCCGACGCCGTACGCAATGGCCTCGTCGACGACGGGGGTGGTCAGGTCGTTGGTGAGGAGCACGCGGCGGCGGGGGTCGGAGCGGCCCTCGTCGTCCGAGTTCTCCAGGAGGAGGCCGACATTGTCCCAGGCCGTGTCGGCGAGGTTTTCCGGGTATCTGGGGTGTCAGAGCCGGCCAGCAAGACAAGTCAGCGACACGTGGTGCACGTACAGTCTGCGCATCTGGTCGACCACGGCCGCCGTGAAGGCGTTTCTTTGCGCCATGGTGCTCTGCGGGCGACAAGGCACAGACGAGGCGCGAACCAAGGCGGATCCCCAGGCGTCCCCTCGCGAGGCGGACGATCGTGCGATGAGCGACGAGACAACGGCCCGGCGGGACAGGGCGCGGGGAGAGCAGCAGCACAAGGAGAGCACGCGGCCGGTGGTGGATCGTCCGAGAAGAAGCATTGGCTGGGGGTGGGGGGGGAGCTCGGAGAAGGGCCAAGAGAAGTGAGGACGAATGTATGGCCACGAATCGCCCAGAGTTCGGCCTCCCCAGGTGAAGCTTTGATGTCATCCGCCTTCGTTGCTGTTTTTTTTGCAGCTTAGCTCCCACAGTGCACATGTCCCCGCATTGGGCCGACATGCACGGTGGGGTCGAGCTTCCAGAGCTGTGGTTCCGGCGGGGAGCGGTCCTCCGGACCTGAAGCGTTCTTTTGCCAGTGCTGCACCCACTGGCTCGCCCACTGGCTGTCCACTAGCTGGCTCTGGCAGATCCGTCCTGGGACCGGATAGGGCGTCCAGCGCGTCTGGCCAGGCATGAGCAATCGTGGCATCTCCGATGACGCTGCGGACAATCTCCAAATCGCCATATTCCGTTCTGGTTGGACTTTCTGGATTGGGGCATCCTTCTGTTTTGGCTGCTTCCTTGCATGAAGCTCCTTCTGTATTGGCTGCTTCTTGCATAACGCTCCTTCTGTTTTTGCCTGCTTCTTTGCGTAAAGCTGTCGGGTTCCTTGACTTGCACAGTGCCGAATTATCCCCGGCAGTTTCTGCCCAGAGACACCAACGAAGGGGAAAAAAAAAAAAAGCATCGCCATCTTATCAATCTGATAAAAAATTCCTCTTTCTCTGCCTCCTTCGCTCATCCGCATCGCGCGTTGCCGCTCTCTTTCCAACCCAACGCCCTGCTACTGCGTCCCTTCCCCCTCCCCGGCGGACAGCGCTCTTGTCCCACACGTCCTCTCTCGCGCGCCATGGCCGACGGCAACATCACCGAGGACTACCTCAAGGGCGCTCTGCGCGAGCGGCTGGGTGCCGTGCACGTCGAGGTGACGGATGTGTCTGGTATGGTTTTTTTTTTCTCCGTGTCACATGCCTTCTGTCATCCTCGCCCAGGACTTCCTTTCCCCATCCTTGCTTCTCCACTTCGCAGTTACTGCTTGTTTTCTCCCGCGTCTCTCTTCGTCTTTTGTCCTCATCTTTTGTCCTCGTTTTCTATTTTCCTTTCCATCCTCCTCTTCTTTCTCATTCCATCCTCGTTTTCTATATCATCACATCCTCATCCCATCCTCTATCTCTTTCCATCTTCATCACGGCTAACCTTCCCAGGCGGCTGCGGCCAGGCGTTCACCGCCGTCATCGTGTCGCCCCAGTTCAAGGCCCTCAACTCTCTGAAGCGGCACCGTCTGGTCAATGCCGCGCTCAAGGAGGAGATCGCCCGCATACACGCGTGGAGTGCCAAGTGCCACACGCCAGACGAGTGGGCCCGTGACAATCCGGGCAGCAAGGACGACACCGAGATGGGCGGCATGTGAGAGGAGAGGATGAGGACGAGGAGAAACCAGGAAAAAAGGGTATGAGAGGAGGGAGGAGGGGAGGATGAGACAGAAAAGGACCCCCTCCCCCCCCACCAGAAGAGCTGGAAAGAGGACGATATCCCATTTGCTCATTTTACACATGTATGACGCCCCCCCCAAAACGGGTTCCTTTGGATGGATCAATTTGGAACGCATTTGATTTGCTTGGCCAGACCAGAACACCCACGCACAAACACCCCCCAGATGCACAACTCCATGCAGACAGCTGCGGCTGCTGCTATACAGGCCTGTTATGCACAGCCGGGCCATGTCTGATCCGATGTGACGTTGCACCTCGATCCTGTGCTTTTTTCTGTAGCTCTCTTCCGCGGCATCCAATTGCCTCCTTCCTGATTACCTGCGGCCCCTGTGTCCCCCCCCCATGCCACAGCCTCCCAATGGCGGCGGCCAGAGAAGTCGTGCGCTGGTGCCGAGTGCCGTCGTCCCGCAGCGGCAGAGCGTGATCGATGCATGCAAGCCCCCATGCCGGGCCACCAGCAAACATCCACGCTGATCCCGCCCCGACTCGCATCTCCCGTCCAACCATCGCACGGCACGGATTGTCACTCTGCGTCCCCCTGCCCCATTCTTTCTCGTGTACGCAGCATATCTATATTTTCTCGTTCCCTCGGGCTCGCTCCTTTCTTCGCGTCCGCTTCCGCGCGCTGTCGCTCTCCGAGTCTCGGAACCAACAGTGGCCGTTTCCGACGACCGTGTGACCATTGTCTGGGATCGGCTCCTTCTCTGGGGATCGTCCCGCCGTCTTTGCGCGCGTCGCACTGGGGCTTGTTCTACTTTGCTGTTGCATATGGGCCGACCAGTCGCAGGCCAGGCAATTGTGCTTCCCAGAACGGAAAAAGCAAACGACCCTTTGCAGGGCCTGCAGCATGCGTTCGTAGGAGTGGATCGGCGACCGCAAGCCGCGGCAAGCGAGGAGAGGCGGCGGAGTGAGCAGGCAGAGGGAGCTTGTGTGTTGCTGCCCAGCCCTGTCTATATAAGACACGAGTGCGTTGGCGTGCGTTTGTAGGATCCCGCCAGCGTCTTGTCCAAAACGGCCGGTCACCCGTCCAGAGCCAGCATCGGAGACGCCTTTGTCCTGGTACAGATTGGTTCGCAGTTCCTTCCTCTCACGATACTCGCTTGTCGCGACATTCGACGTCCAACATGGCTCTTGATCTCCAGTCCGACCTCGTTCCCAAAGGCACCGCATTGGCTGCTGGTGGTCTCCTCCTCCTCCTCCTCCTGGGCCTTCTTGTATGTCTTTTTTTTTTTGGTTTACACGTCTTGCTGCGAAACGTTGCCATCTCGTCTTTTGACGTCCTCCACAGCCCAGCTCATCCTGTCCAAATAGTCCATCCGCTCTGTCCTCCGCAGCCCCCTGGCCAAGGTGCCCGGCCCTTGGTACACCCTCTGGACGCGCCTGCCGCTCACCTACTGCTGGCTCACCGCCCGCCGCGCTGCCTACGTCCACCGCCTCCACGAGCAGTACGGCCCCATTGTGCGCCTGGCCCCCGACGAGGTCGACGTCGCCGACCTGCCCGCCGTCCGCGCCCTGCTGCACTCCGTCAAGACCGGCTTCAACAAGACGCCGTGGTACCGCGACCTGACGTCGGCCCGCACCGAGACCGTCTTCAGCACCGCCGACATCTCCTTCCACCGCCGCCACCGCCGGCTGCTGGCCGCGCCCATGGCCGAGTCCGCGCTCCGCGTGCATGCCGAGCCCGTGGTCCGGCGTCGCTGCGAGCAGGCCATACGGGGGATCCGCCGGGCCATGCAGGCGTCGGTCGTCGTCGCCGACGGTCGTCCCCCCTCCCCCGGCTTCGGCGCCGCGGACGTCTTCCAGTGGAACATGTTCCTGGCCACCGACGTCATCGGCGAGCTCTCCTTTGGCCAGTCCTTCCGCATGCTCGACAGCGGCCGCAAGAACCAGTACGTGGCCGACCTCCAGCTGGTCTCCCGCCTCAGCGGCATCCGCACCACCTTCCCCCGGCTGCTCCGCTGGGCCCACGCCCTGCCCTCGTCGTGGTTGTCGTCGTCGTCGTCGTCCTTGTCCTTGTTCCTGCCCATCCTCATGCCCATCTCGCTCGTCCGCGTCGCCGCCGCCGCCGACGACCGTCTGCGGCACTACGCCCGCACCTCGCTCGCGCGGTACAAGCGCCTGGTGGCGGGCTCGGCGCACCCGCCGCCGACGCTCCTGACCCGGCTCTTCCAGGATGCCTTGCAGACGAGCGGGGACCCCGACTACCGCGACGACAACGTGCTGAGCGAGCCCGAGATCCTCAGCACGGCCCAGGCGTACATTGTCGCCGGCAGCGACACCACGTCCAACACGCTGACGTACCTCATGTGGAGCGTCGCGCGGGACCCGCCGCTGCGCGACGCCCTCGTGGCCGAGCTGCGCGGCGCCGCGCGGCAGGCCGAGGCGGAGAAGGCAGGCGCGGACCAGGACCAGGACGCCGGTCCACGACCAGCCGCGCACGATGACGACGACTACCCCGCCACGTTCCCCTTTGCCGACCGCCATCTGCGCGACCTCCCCCTGCTCAACCAGATCATCCACGAGACGCTGCGCCTGTATCCGGCCGTGCCCGGCGGCATGCCGCGGGCGGTGCCCCCGGGGGGCGTCCATTTGGAGGTCGAGGCGGCGAACCGCGGTGGCCGACACGCCCCGCCCTCCTCCTACGACCTCCCCGCGGGCCTGACCGTCACCGTCCAGGCCTACACCATGCACCGCAACCCGGCCATCTTCCCCCGCCCGACCGTCTTTGACCCCGCGCGCTGGGCGCACCCGACCAAGGCCATGCGCGACTCGCTGACGGCCTTTGGCGGCGGCGCGCGCGTCTGTCTGGGCATGCACCTCGCCTACATGGAGATCCGCCTGATGACGGCGCTGTTTTTCAGCCACTTCCCAGACGTCCGGGTGTCGACCCAGCAGGGCATGACCGACGCGGACATGGAGCCCAGCATCTTCTTCTTGATGGCGCCCGCGGGGCGGCGGTGTCTCCTGGAGGCGAGTGTCTAGGGGGGGGGGGAGAGAGAGACAGGCCCCGATACAAGGTAGGGGATGTCGTGAGCGGCAGGGAACACGCCAGCCAACATGCCCACCCCATAAAAACGTAGGAACAGCTTCGGGTCGGAAGAGCGCTCCAGAACGGCTCCAGAAACGGATTGAATCTATGCTATGGTATCCTTGTGGGGACTTTTATGTTTTGCCTCTTTTGCATCTTCCTCCCCATGTTTGTATCGTTTTGCGTCTGATGGTATAAATGGAGAAGTGCCGCCCTTTCAGAACAGGAAATATCTCGCCTCGGCGAAAAGAAAGAACAGAACAAGAAATCAAATACACAAATGGCCTCTAAATCAAAACCCCCAGAAACGTAAAGTCGGTGCAGACAGAATGAAGGCATGGCATATAAGAAAGCGGCAACAAACAGAGCACGAAACAGAAACAAGCAAATCACCACCCCTCCCCCTCCCCTCAATGGGACATCACTTCCACCGGGTGTGATGGCGCAGCCGGCTGGCTGTCCTTGTCCACCTCCATCTCGTCGCCCTCGCCCTCGCCCTCCTCTTCCTCCTCAATCTCGTCCTCGCTCTCGCCCTCAATGTCTTCGCTGCCGTCGTCCGACATGTCGTCCTCGTCGCCGTTCTCCGCTGCCTCCTCGGTGCCCGCCATCGCATGGTCCTCGTCGTCGACCACGGCCTTGACTGGAGCCGCAACCACCGGCGCCGCACCCTCCTCCTCTTCTTCGTCGCCGTCCTCGGCCTCGTCGGCGCCGTACTCTTCGTCGTCGGCGGCCAGGTCGGCCTCGGGCTGTTCGGGCGGGAATTCAGCCGGTGCCGAAGCCTCCGAGTCCCTGGATGTGTGAGCGAAAAAGAAAAAGAAAAAAAGAAAAAAAAGAAAAAAAAGAAAACCCCCACAGACAAGAGAGGATCCCACATACCACTTAATGGCAAACCGCGTCACGCGCGGCTTCTCAGCCAGGACATTGCGCCGAATATGGTCGATCAGCGGCTTGGCAGGCGGGTCGGCGTTGAGCTCGTCCGAGTCGTACTCGTTGTTGACATAGTAGCCCACGCGCACAAACTCGCGCTCGTCGTAGGCACACGTCAGCAGGATCACGGTCACGCCCAGGATCTCGGCGTCCGGGATGCGCTTCATGTCCGGCGGGTCGGCCTCGAAGATGAACTTGTTGACGCCGACGGGGATGGGGCCGACCAGCAGCGAGTCGAGTTCCTGGTCATATTGATCGCTGGGGGGAGGCTGTTAGTGTCCAGTACGGCACGAAGGAGAACGTTGGAGACCTGCAGCAGAAAACAAGTATCGACTTCAGGAACTCCGTGGCACCGAGAGAACGTACGAGGTGGCCGATCCGACATAGGTGAGCTTCCATTCGAGATCTAGGCAGCCGCGGTGGCATGTCAGCACAAGGCACAAGCATGGGGATGCGGCCCAACACAATCACAAGGCAAAAAAAAAAACCAACAAACGTCTTACCCTTCTCGAGCTGTTCCAGACACTCAAAGGTGATCTCGAACTCGTACTTGTCCGTGAACTTGGCGGGGTTGTTCGTCACCTTGACGTCAAGAAGCGAAACGATCGACATTTTGGGCGGTGTATGTATGGAGAGGGTGCGGTTGTGTGGGATGTGGAAAAGAGAAAAAGAGAAGAAGTGAAAAAAAAAGCTGCGCGGAGCCCGAGAAAAGAAATGCACTCGAAGGCGGTCTAAATGCGATCTTTTGGTGTAGTGTGGGGTGTGTGGCCTTCGTCGAGTAAAGAAAGAGAAGAGTGAGAGCAGTCACAAAAAATTGAGAGAGGGGGGGGGAAAGTCGAGTATATATTGCCTGGCGCACCGTGTTGTTGTCTTCCCCTGGTCGGCCTGTGTGGTGTTGTTGTGTTGTGTGTTGAGAAGAGAGAGAGAGAGAGAGAGCGAAAGAGAGGGACCCTCGACGAGGGCGCAACTTTCCAGGGTAGGCGTGAAAACGCGGTCGCGGCCGCCGAGAAGGTTGGAACTCGCGTTGAGTGGTTGCCGCCGCCTCTAGTCCAGCTTCAGCAGACCCACATATATTAGGTCAGCTAACGACATTGTTTTTTTCGGGGCCTCCCCAGCCAGCCACAGAATGGTGAACGGTGCCTGGCCAGCTTAATGTGGCCCTGTTTTCCCTGCCATTTATTGCGAGCTCCAAGTGGCTCCCCAAGTGGCCCCAAGTGGTTCCAAGTGGCTGGCGGTACGTCACAATAGACACTAGACTCTACGCAGGCTAGTGCATTTTGCCGGCAGCCTTTTTTTTTTTGCACAGCTTTCTCTCTTCCAAGGGCGACTGCATTCTGGCGAGACAGCTGGCAAACAACAAAACCCCTTCTCTCACACAACGCACGGCCAGGGATCGCGAGACGCACAGCAACGCATCCCATCTCTGCGGCGCCGTATCATTATTCCATCAAAAGGGGCGATACCGTGCGACTTGGTTTGCTGCACTCAACACGACTACCAGCGACTCTTTTGTTGGGTGTCTCGGCGACTGTTTGGGATACTGAAAGCTCCTGGACGGCTCATCGGCGCACCGTGTTGCCGCGCACTACCCTCCATCCTCTCCCCTACCTCTACGGGCCGTGGACATTGACTGGCGTCATTTTTGGATTGTCTGCTCTTTTTTTTTCGCGATCGTATTTCACCCCAGGCGTGACTGCTGGTCTCGTTGGGCACCCACGCGTTTCTGAAGCTTGAACCAAACGTGAGTTGATGCGCAGTGACCATCTCCAAACGCTGGGACATGGTCGCATGTCTTTTCCATAGCCGACGCGCTGCTGACTGACACACCTTGCTTAGTTTGTAGAAACCTATCGACATTTTATTTTTATTTCCCCCCCCTCTGACAGCCCTGCCAAACACGTCCCGACAGCCCTTTCTAACCGACGACGCGGCCATGGCCTCGAGCGTCCCCGAAGACGATGCAGCCTGGAGTGGCGCATCCGTGGTGGAAAACAATGGTGGCGAGACTGCTGGGGAGGATTTGAATCAGCATTCTGATATTCAACTTAGCGACAAACAAGCTCAAGATCCTGATGTGACCGCGTCCACAGCCCCTGACCCCTCTGGTGACTCTACAGATGCTCCTGGCGAAGGTGCGGGTGAATATGACCCTACTGCGGTGGTCCTGACCACGCCAGAGGTCGGTGACGAAGAAGATGAAGATGAAGAAGAAGAAGACGATGGTGGTAAAGAGGAAGGAGAAGAAGAAGAAGAAGAAGAAGAGGAAGAAGAAAAGCAACCACAGGCCGTCCCCGTGGCTGTGCCCGCACGAGCTGCCTCGGCGTCCCAGCCGCCTGCAAAGAAGCCCAAGGCTGTTGGAGGCTTCCTAGTGGGAGACTCGGACTCTGAAGACGACGAGGACAGCTCTGCGCCGGCTGCCAACGGCCAGCGCGAGCCGGAGTATGACCCAACCCAGTCCTCTGCTCCCCAAGACCCTTCCCTCAACGACCCTACGGCCGTACAAGATGCAGACGACTACGATCCCTCCCAGACCTTGACCACAGAACCTCCCCCCCCTCCTCCCCCTCCAGTCCCCGCTCCGAATACCGTTGCCGTTCTAGAGGCGCGTGTGGCGGACGACCCACGCGGCGCGGTCGAGTCGTGGCTGGCGCTGATTGGCGAGCACCGTCGCTGCCACCGGTTTGAGGATGCCCGGGCTGTTTTCAAGCGGTTCTTAGAGGTCTTTCCACAAGCGGTACGTTGATATCTTTTGGCTTCTGTTTTCTGGTTTCTGCACACTCTGTGTTCTTCCTCTCCGTGCCCTCGGCTATTGTAGCATGCTTTTCGATGTTTTGCACCCCCTTTTCTTTCCCCTGTGCTCTCCTAACTCTTCTCAAGGCCGAAGTCTGGATCGACAACATCGAAATGGAGCTGGAACTCGACAACTTTGCCGGCGCCGAAGACCTCTTCTCCAAGTCCCTCACCAAGGTGCTGAACGTCCCACTCTGGGTGGTCTATCTCGATTATGTTCGGCGCCGCAATGTTCTCAGCGATACGAATAGCGACGCCCGGACCGTTGTCAGTCGGGCCTACGAATTTGTGCTCGACAATGTCGGCGTGGACAAGGAGTCGGCCAGAATCTGGCAGGACTACATTCAGTTCATCAGGTCGGGTCCTGGCACTATCGGTGGCAGCGGCTGGCAAGACCAGCAGAAGATGGACCAGCTGCGGAAGGCATTCCGGCGAGCGACCAGCATTCCGATCTCCAATGTCATGCAGCTCTGGAAGGAGTATGACCAGTTCGAGATGGGTCTCAATAAGATCACCGGCCGCAAGTTCCTTGCCGATCGATCGCCGGCCTACATGACGGCCAAAGGTGCCAACACCGCTCTCGAGAATCTGACACGCGGCCTTGACCGCACCACCATCCCCCGCCTGCCGCCCGTGCCTGGCTTCGAAGGCTACCAGGAGTACGCGGCTCAAGTCGACCTGTGGAAGAAGTGGATTGCCTGGGAGAAGTCGGATCCCCTGGAGGTCAAGCTGGAGGAGCCCGAGACATACAAGGCGCGCGTCCTCTACTGCTACAAGCAGGCTCTTATGCCGATGCGCTTCTGGCCCGAGCTTTGGGTCGAGGCTGCCGAATGGTGTTTCGAGAACGACGTGAAGGAGTCGGGCAAGGACCGGGGCCTGGAGTTCCTCGTGGACGGAATCGCCGCCAACCCAGAGAGCCTCCTGCTGGCCTTGAAGCATGCCGACCGCATCGAGCTCACCCATCCGGTGCAGGAAGGCGACGAGGCCAAGATCGCCCGCGGCCAAGCTGTTCGGGCTCCCTACGACCGGATCCTCAAAACGCTGCGTGATCTGCACAAGTCTCTGCAAGACCGAGAAAAGGCAGAAGTGGCCAAGCTGGAGGAGGCCCTGGCTGGCAGCGGCAGAGCGGACAAAGAGGGCGGCGCACGGAACAACGGGGACGACGACGACGACGACGACGAGTACTACGCCGATGGTGGCGCCAAGAAGACCGCGCCCATTGACGAGGAGAGGGAGAAGAAGATTGCCTTGATCCAGCAAGGGTTTGCAGCACAGATGGACCTGGTGTCCAAATGCCTCACGCACGTCTGGATTGCCCTGGCTCGTGCCATGCGTCGCATCCAGGGCAAAGGCAACCCACAGGGACCTGTTGGCGGCATGCGGCAGGTGTTCTATGAAGCTCGCAAGGGAGGACGCCTGAAGAGTGACATATACGTGGCCGTTGCCAAGATGGAATGGAAGTGCTACAACGACAAGGCAGGTGGCAAGATTCTCGAGCGTGGTGCAAAGCTGTTTCCCGAGGACCCATACTTCATGATAGAGTACATTAAGTATCTGACTGCTCATGGAGACAACACAAGTGAGTTTTTTTTTTTTGTTTTTTTTTCTTGTTTTTGGGTGAAGGCTTTCCATTATAACGTACGCAGGACGATTACTGACAGACACCAGATTCGCGGGTCGTGTTCGAGACATGCGTCAACCGGCTGGCGCAGAAGCCCGAAACCGTGCACAAGGCCAAGCCTCTCCTGGCTTATATGCACAAGCGAGAAGCCGAGTATGGCGACCTTGCCAGGGTGGCGGAGCTGGAGAAGCGGATGGGCGAGCTGTTTCCAGACGATCCGAAGCTTGCGCTCTTCAGCAAGCGCTTCTCGACGGAGAAGTTTGATCCGGTCGGAGCACGGATCATCATCTCACCAGGCTCCCAGCTCCGGCCACGGCTGGTTCTTCCGTCGGTGGAGAGACCCATGTCTGTGCGCAACAGCCCCATGCCTGGTGGGCCGATTCTGCGTCCCGGCAACAGCCCTCGCCTCCCTTACCTCTCGGCTGCCACCAACTCCCCCAAGCGGCCCTTCCCTCTCGACGATTTCGACGACGGCAACCCGCCGCGAAAGATTTTGCGCTCTGGAGACCAGCGCGAATTCCAGCGCGGCGAGTCGCCTCTGAAGGGTGCCGCCGGCCGGCGGCTGGACCAGCAGCGGCGTCTGCAAGGCCAGAACCAAGGCTATGTATCCTCCTCGGTGGCACCGCCTGCTCCTTTGCCGACCATGGTGAACTTCCTGTTGGGCCAGATCCCGCCAGCCGCACAGTACAACGGTCTGCGATACTCGGCACCGGGGCTGGTGCAGCTCATCCGAGAGACAGACGTTGATCCAAACTCGTGGGACTCTAGCCGCAAGTCTGGCGGGAAGTCAGGACGACAGACCACCCCCTTTGGTAGGCACGGCGGCGGTGGCGGCAGCACATCCCACACTCGCCAAGTCTCATCCGAGTATGCTCAGTATGGCAGCCGAAACTCCCCCGGGCCATCTGGCGGACGACATGGCGGAGCTTCCGGTACGTACAGACAGTCTTCGCTACGACCAGACTCTCGCGAGTCCTATGAGCCTCCCCCGGCTCCCGGACAAGGGGGGTACCCGGGACAATTTGGTGCGCCGCCGGCTCAGGCGTCCTACGATGCTGGTTCTTGGCAAGGCCCGCCGTCTGCTGGCTATGGAGCCCCGCCGCCATCGTCATTCCAAGCTGGATCATACCAGCAGCAACCGCCACAGCAGTCAGGATCCTACGGAGGCTATCGGTACCAATAGGATTTGGGACTGGGCTCGGAACAGATGTGTGACGACACCGTGGGAATGTACGCTTATTGGAGGACTATGGGATGGCGGGCAGTTTAATGAGAGCATGGGAAGCATGGTTACAAATTGGGGGTGAACAGAAGTGATCATATATGCCACTTGATCAGTATTGGGGTTTGGGGCTGGAAGTTATTGCATTGACACGGTAGTTTAGATTCACAGCATAGAAAAGGGAGAACCACGGGATTCAAGCGAACGAAACGAGTCCGGATTCACTGCAAGCTACTCCTTCCTGTGTTAACTAGTGCTCAAACAATGCTGCACGCGGTCATTGTATTGCTGCCACAATGCATTCACGCCGGCGTCAGAAAGAGAGGCGAGACAGTCCAAACAATCAAGAGAACTTACATTTGCCTATGTTTTCGGCCAAGAACAAGAACCCACATGTGATGTCATCAGTCGGTCCTATCCAGGCCCGGCCACGGAGTTTATTGAAGAAAGCTGTTTGCTGTTGCTCCCGTGGCAATGGGAATGCATGGTGACTGTCTGGCTTCAGAACTTGCAAACGAAGCTCGAGGCCGAACCCAACGGGCCGTCTACGCGGGAAAGCAAGACGTGACGAAGACGGAGCATGCCCATCTGTAGTGAAGACCTCGAGCGAACAGAAAGGCCGACGGGGATCCCAATGGCAGAAAGGCAAGCCACGCCATTTAGGGAGATTTTTTTCGGCGTAGGTATTGTCCCAAAGAGGAAGGAACCACCCATCACGACGAGGAAAGAGCAACCAGCAAGGCTCGCGTAGTTCCTCGCCCTTTCCCACACCGCGTTTGGGCCCAAACAACTGGATGATGTCGTTTCCCCAGCCAACAGGTCCCGGAGCAATCAAACGCATTGCTGTAGCTATAAAAATTTCTCTGTTTTCTCTCCTTTTCTCCTCTCTCTCTCTCTCTCTTGTTTTCTTTCGTAGCCATCCCCGTTTTTTCCCCCCATCACCAAGGTCTGTGTTCCTTCACCGGCAGTCCCAGAATATCATCACCGTGTCCGCATCTTCTGTTTCTGTTTCTATTTTGGGCCTCTGAGATTCTTCTGTTTAATCTGTCTGGTATTTCCCTGATTCACCTCGTCATCGTTTCAGCACGTCCTGGTCAGATCGCCTTGGACCAGCTTTCTGGTGGGACATCCAGCTGCCAACAGACGGCCTCTCCATCTGTCAGTGCAGTCGGACGACGAACGTGCGCTCCATCTGGTAAGTGGACCACCAATTCAGTCTCCTCGTCACTTCTCCAATCAGATTCCTATCCACATCTTCTTGACTCGTTCACAACTGCACGTCTCCTCCTTCTGTGGTTTCACAAGCCTTGTTCGTTCTTTCCCTTCCAGTTCTTTCTATATCCTGCAGCCTCGTCTTCTCCCGAGTATAAGTATCTCGTCTTCTTCCCTCCCTTTGCGTTTCTCTTCTCTTCTTCCTTTCTTCCTACATCCTCAACCTCGACATCCGCCTCCGCCCCGGCCTTGCCTTCGCATTTGGCCTTTTCTTCTTCTTCTCGTTTGTCTCTTCTTCAACTATATATCTTTCTCTTTTCTCCCTTTTCTTCTTCTTGCTTCTCTTTTTCCTTTCAGCCTTCATACGCCCTAGCTTTTGAACAACCAGCTAAGTAGCGCATCACCAGAACAGCAAGTATCACCACCACCCAAAAGCAACCAGAGCCTCAGTTCACCTCTCTGGCACAAGAGTTGTCCCATCTCGCGTACGTGTCTGCATTCGCCGTGTTCTTCCATCCATACCATACACTCTTCACCATATTCCTTTCCCTATAATTTCCATCGCATCGTATCCTGTCTTTCCCTTATTGTTTGCCTCACGTTCACTTATTCTAACGACCTCACAGGAGTCATACCCTTGCCATGTCTCAAGCTGGCAGCCAGTATGGCGGGTCCAGCCATGGCGGCGGCGGCCCACCTGGTGGCCACCAACGCCGCCCGTCCCAGAGCGGATCCCAGGGAGGTCCTCCTGGATCGCCACAGCGTAGGCCGTCTGTGAGCGGTTCCGTCGCATCCAGCGGAGGCCCCCCTGGTGGCCCCATGCACCAGGGCCGACCTTCCGGCGGTTCAGCTTCAGGCCACCAGCATCAGCACTCGGGCGGTTCGGCCTCGGGTCACCAACGCCATCCATCTGGTGGCTCGGCTTCGGGCCATCAGAGCCAACCTCCTGGAGGTGCAGCCGGTCCTGGCCCCAGCCCCTTTCCTCCCGGCCTGGGATTTGATCCTGCTCGGACACCCATGGAAGAGGCCAAGCGCAAGGCCAAGGAGATGCCCTCTCGCATGGACCTGCCTCCTGAGGCCTACTCGGAGGCACGTTTGCTACCCCCTTCCATCCATTCCTTATCTTCTGTTCACATGCTGATTCCAATATCTTTGCACTAGCCCGGAACTCTCACGCCTTACGCACGACGCCCCGCATACAATGACAAGGACAAGCCGATCAGCCTGAAGGTCAACCAGTACCGCGTGGAGCAGGCCAGCCGTGTGTCCGTGTACCAGTACAGTGTACGTTGCTTCCCCCGGGATCTTCTGTGCTGTGCTGTTTCTAACAAGTATCCTCCCAGGTCCATCTGATTCCGGAGCCGACCCGCGCTATCGTCTACAAGAAGGTGTGGGACTCCCACATTGTGCAGCGAGAGCTCGAGAAGCATCCCAAGATCTGGCTGTATGATGGGCGGAACCTCTCCTGGTAAGTGTTCTTCCTTTCCACGTATTCAGACAAAGAATACCCCACAGTCTAACAAACGTTTAGGTCCATTAACCGGGTCATGTCCGAGATCAAGATTGAGGTCGACCTTGATCAAGAGGCCGGCAAGACTCCTCGTCCGGGTGCCCCTCCCAACACGTTTGTGCTGCAGATTCGTCCAACTAGCACCATTCATCTCGAAGCGCTGGTGGCCTACCTACGCGGAAACGCTGGATGGGATACGCACGTGTTGGAGTGCATGAACTTTTTCGATCATGCACTGCGCCAGAAGCCTTCTCGTGAGATGACGGCAATTCGCCGTAACTTTTACCATACGACTGCCCCCTGCCGTGACCTCGACAATACCATCTATGCCGCCAAGGGAATTTACGCTGCGTTCCGACTGTCCGAGTCTATCCGCTCCGGGGGCTCTGGTCTTGGCATCAACGTCGATGTTGCCAACACCACGTTCTGGAAGGACCAGACCTTGGCTGAACTCGTGAAGGCCCTGATCAACAGCAGCAGTGAAAAGTGGAACTGCAGCACGCACCAGCAAGCCATGGAGCTTCTGCGTCCTGTGCAGTTCGAGGGGAATACGAAGACGAATGAACCTTCCCCCTCGGACGCATTCAAGTGCCTCCGCAAGCTACACAAGGTCCAGTTCAAGGTTCAGCATCGCGGCAAGACCAACGATACGAAAGTCTACACCATCCTCCGCTTTGGATGGAATAGATCCTTTATGTTTGAGGGCTCCCATACCAAGAACTTCAAGTTCACGATTCGCAAGACCAATGAAACGCGATCGGTGTACGAGCACTACTTGAAGCAGTACGACGTGCCCCTCCAGTACTGGCGCTACCCTGTCGTCGAGACCACCCGCAATGGCGCCTTTCCCCTGGAAGTCTGCCACATCCTCCCTTGGCAGCGCTACAACTACAAACTGAACCCGGACCAGACCTCTGCCATGATCCGGTTCTCCGTGACGCGTCCCAATGAGCGAGGCCGGAGCATCTCTGAGAACGTTGCGAAACTGGGATGGGGCAACGATGAGTACTTGAAGGAATTCGGCATCCGCGTGAATCCCAACATGACGCAGGTTCAGGGTAGGCTTCTCCAACCCCCTGCAGTGGCATACAAGAACGGTCTCGCACGTCCAGGCACTTCGGGGCGTTGGGACCTTCGTGGCAAGACGTTCCTCATCAACAACAAGGACCGCCCTCTCGTCTCCTGGGGCTTTGTGATTGTCGACTCCTGTATCGACGTTCCAACAGCCGGGAACTTTGTTCGGACTTTCATGAGGACCTATAGGGATCACGGCGGACTTATGGAGAAACCGCCTCATGTGATAACCTTTCCGAAAAATATGCCGCATGACGAGGTCTACTTGAATGCCTATAACAGCACTATCAACTTCAGCGGCGGTCAGCACCCCACCATGATGCTCTTCGTGCTGCCCAGCAAGAACATGTTCACCTACTACCGGCTGAAGAAGAGCGGCGAATGCCGTTTCGGTATGGTTTCGCAGATGTTGAATATGAACCACGTCATGAAGGCCCAGCCACAGTACTGCTCCAACGTCTGCATGAAGCTGAATGCGAAGCTTGGAGGTACAACTTGCCGTGTCCCGGCAGAGGGCAGCAATCCTACTGCGCCTGCCTTCTTCAAGGCTCCTACCATGATCATTGGTGTAGACGTCTCGCATGGAACCGTCAATCTCAAGGGTGAGCTCGAGCCTTCTATGGCCGCTATGTCGGTATCGTGGGACAAAGACGCGGCCAAGTACGCCGCCTTTTGCCAGACCAACGGCTACCGGGTTGAGATTATTAATCCCATGAAGATGGAGAGCATGTTTAATAACGCCCTTCAAAAGTGGTGCCAAGCCCTGAAATGCCGCGCTCCTCAGCACGTCTTTTACTTCCGTGACGGCGTGGCCGAAGGCCAATTCGCCCATGTTATGGATTTTGAGATCAGCGAGCTGAAGAAGATCTTCCAGAAACGCTGTGGTCATGTGCCCCAGATCACTGTCATTGTGGCTACGAAGCGTCATCATATTCGCTTCTTCCCAGAGGGCAATGGAGACAAGAATGGCAATCCGCTGCCAGGGACGCTGGTTGAGAAGGAGGTCACGCACCCCCATCATTACGATTTCTACCTGTGTTCTCATACAGCCATTCAGGGCACAGCACGCCCGGTTCACTATCACGTCATTCATGACGAAGTGAAGATGCCTCCGCACTTGATGCAGAAGATGATTTACCAGCAGTGCTACCAGTATGCGCGCTCGACAACGCCGGTGTCCCTTCACCCGGCCGTGTACTATGCTCACCTGGCAGGTAACCGCGCCAGAGCGCATGAGAACATCGAGTCTGACAAGAAGGATCCCCAGCACATCAAGAAGATGATGATGAGCTGGTCTGCCAAGAACCCGTCGGGCAATCGCACTACACACCCGACCGAGGCGCCGCCCCTCCTTCCGTTCGGCGCGAAGGAGTCGGTGGATCTCAACAAGAACTTCACGCCGACCACCATGTGGTTCATTTGAAAGTGGACCTCGGAGAATGGGCAGGGAACAGAGATGAGAAGCATCGGAATGGAGCGCATGAATGGGGTGCAAGAGTGGAGCACAAGATGTGAAGCAAGGCGGAAGGGATGTAAGCAAGCGCGATGAATTTGACTTTTGAGAAGTGGAAGCAGGTACAGAGAACAAGAACAGCACGGAGAATTTGTAGGACCATGAAAGGTTGGTAGGTGGAAATCCTGGATGTCGTGGATACCGGGAATATGTTTCCGGGGACAGGATTGTCGGGAAAACAGGCGAAACTGACAGTGAATGCCTCGGAATAAAGACGTCTGGGTGGAATTCTTGTGCTTTTTTGGGGTTTGCGAACTTGAAATGGTGACAGAAGACAGCTGCCTAGCAACCACGAGAGAGCCTCGAAACTGGGACAGAAGAGACGTTTTGACAAGCAATCTATTAGGTAGCTACCGAAAAAGAAAAAAAAAACTTGAAAATTCAACCAAAAAGCTTCAACATGCAGCCGGGCTCGGTTGGCGACTTTCCAAATACGGGATTTGGGTCTCCTGAGACAGTCCAATGCTAGGGGTTGTTGTCCTCCACTGGCAACGGCTTTCTCTCGAGCATGGCTCAGAGTGGGCCAATTTTCGTTTTCGTTTTCCTTTTTGCAAAACACAAAATACAAGACATCGAGGTACGTCTGCATCGCGCGTGCCACGATGGGATCGGCAGACAAGCGCTGATTGCGTAGGCAGGGGTTTGCCACGGGCACGAGAGATGAAACAGCCAAGCCTAATGTTTTTGAGGCACCAAAGGGGTTTTTCCTTTCTTTTCTTAGCCTTGCTCTTAAACTTGGTGTTCTTCGGGAGACATTATTGACAAGGGCAGAAAAAAAGAAAAAAAGAAAGGAAACAAACAGACAGATAAACTTCGCTGCGGCCGGAAAGGTCGCCTGACAACCAAGGAGTAGATCCACTATTCTCATCTCGTCCCCGAAGGGCGGTTTCTGCTTTTGCTCTATTGAGATATAGTTTGAATGACGGTGAAGTTGGAAGAAAACACGTCCTCTGGTCTCTGTTGAGACGCATCGTGTCGCCAGTTGCTGACTCTCTCCTTTTTCTTGACAAACCGGAAGCCGCATCAAAAAACGGCAAAGAGGCGCAGACTTTCTCGACACATTTCTACTCTCCCCCCCTCTGGCTCTTCGTCATGGCGGGATTTTGACTCGGCAACCGTCCTGCAAGCGTGCGCGCGTGTGTGTGGCAGATCATAAGCCACGAGGAGAGTCGGTACTACGGTAGGAGAGACAAAAAAAAAGCAGGCAAAAAGAAATCACAAGATGGAGGATAAGAAACCAGAATGCATATCAGACGAGGCACCAACAAGAGCCGGCAAGCAAAAAAAGAAAGAATCAATCAAAACGGAAAACGAAAACGAAAGCAAAAACCCAAACGGTAACCGATAAACACATACGAATGGGAGACAGAAAAAACATCCTACACACACGTCAAATGGACAGCGAACAACGACCAGGAACACAATTGTGTGGGAAGACTAGAGGAAGGGGGTATGGGCGAACCTGGGACGTTGCTGACAATTTTGTTTGTTTTGAAACAGACTTTTCTAAAAACAAAAGACAAGGCATGACCCTTGCACGAAACCAAGGGGTGCTTTCGGGAATGAAGTCGGCGAACGAAGAGGGAGGGTATCGACGAGAGAATGACGAGAGGAGAACAATTCCGAAAAAAAAAGCGACGGCAGGCCGAAGAGAACGAGCTCCCGACACCCACGGGGACGTCTCTTCATCAACATCCACGGGCATCATCAACCCCCTGGCCTGCTGCGGGCTGCTGTCTCCTGCCGGGCTCACTGCATGTGGCCCCCCTTTGTCTCAAGAAAAGCCAATGCATAGTGTGGTGGGAAACGGTGCATCCTTGCGTACGAGAGAGAAAGAGAGAGAGAGAAAAGTGTGAACCGGAAAGGGGAGGAGGGAGGAGGAGGAGGAGGAGGAAGAGTGGACGGCTGCAAGGATTCCCACGAAACAGGGCCGAATAGTGCACAGTGTTGTCTTGTTTGATTGGACAGGGGGACGAATCTGTTGGACACATCGGAGAGCGAGACAGATTTGGGGGAACACAGCATTGTGTGGAACAGGGGGGACGAGAAAAATACATGGTAAGAAAAACGAGAAAGAAGGAGACAGGAGAACTGGGAAAACGGGAAAAATACACTTCCTTTCAAAAGGGGTGTAATCTCGAGAATGTCCCTTCACAAAAGCAACCACAGCACGACAGGACGAGAAGAGGATCCTGTTCCTGTCGAGACAAGGCCAAAAAAGGAAATGCAAAACAAAACAAAATAGGCGACATGAACACACCTACACGCACACACCAGACAACCCAAGGAACAGAACCAAAAAAAAAAAAAGGAAAACCAAAACAAGCTCCAGAGGAAAGGTTTGGCGAGGCAGGGTTTGTCCAGCCACGGCAGACGAAAGGGACACAAAAAACGAAGAAACGAGACTTGACGATTGGGAAACGAGACTGACCAGAGACGGAACAGCGACAAGGAACAAGCCCTGTCCACGGCTGGTCCCCCCCATGTTGTGCCACCCTCGAGATGGATCGGGGGGGGGGGGGGAATGTTCGAAGCAAAGAAAGAGCAGGGCCTGTCCAGAAGGCGACCGCAAAAGGGGGCCCAAGCTCGCCGATGTCGACGCCTGCGGCAGCCGTGGCCCTATCGTCGTCGTCGTCGTCGTCGTCGTGAGAGGCACGAGGACGGCCCGACCCACGAGAGGCGAGGCCGCGCCGGCCGAGCCTGCCGAGCCTGTAGAGGCGGCCGAGCCCACCCTCCAAGAGGGGCAGGTTTCGGCAGGTCGTGGCTGCCGTTTCTTGCAGCACGGGCCGGCATGGGCGTGGCCAGGCCGTGCCGTTCACGCCCCTGGACACCGCAGCTCTGTCTTTGATGAACAAAGCCCCGGCCGTCCCGACCGTTCTGGCCTCCTTTCCGCCGTGCCGTCTGTCCCAGCCGGCTTCTCCAACAGCCCCGTCCCTCTCCGTCCCTCCTGCCAAGCGGCGCCTCTCATCTCCCGTGCCGGGCCCGTCGTCTCCACTGTCACCCTATGCCCACCGGCACTGCTCGGCGAGATACCACATTGGGTTCCGCAACGGCCCCGATGCTTTTGGGTTCTGGGGCTCTTCTCGTCTTTTGTCTTTCGATGCGAACTTTTCCTCGCCCATGCCCGTTCCCCTGCATAAACGGCGACCACATCGCAACAGCATGCCTTCCCCGTCTGCTCGTCCCATGTCCATGCCATATTGCCCTGTGTCCTAGTTGTTCTCGCTCTGTCTCGTCTTTTTGGTCCCCATGCAGCGGTATGCTCTGCCCTCCATCGCTTACACGACAAGGGCCATCCGGGCATCCTTGTGCGCACGCGACGTACACGCGCGGGCCAGTTGCCTGGATCGAGAATGGTTCCCGGTCCGTGACGACGATGTGCTACCTTTTTTCTGTCATTCCCGCGACTACGTGCAAAGGCAACATCACATGCAGCAGCTACTTTGCGTAGGGCGTGAGAGCAGCCGATCCCTGGGAGCAGCGGCCAGGATGCCGTCCCATAGATGGACCCGAAGACAGGGCATGCAGAGGACAAGTACACAGGGTAAGACCACACAGGGTGCCACGACGGCGGTGGCACGCGCCCGCTCCAACTGCTGGCCATGGAATCCCTGCCGCCTCTGTTTTCTCGTCTGCCAATAATGCTTCACATAGTCTCCGTGGGCCATGGGACCAGCACATCCCGCTACATACTCGTAGTGAGTATGTACAAAGTACGAGTCTGCTTGCTTTTGCGCCAGCCCCATCGTACGCCGTTTGCCCCCCCCTTTTGTTGCGTATTTTTTTTCTTTTTTTCTTTTTGGGCTGACTCGTTTTCTGTCCTCGCTTCCTGAGTCTCCCTTTCGTCTCAGTCTGTCCGGGGGGGTGGTGGTCTTTGCCTTTTCTTTTTTCTGTCTTTTTGGTGTCAGAGTCCCCCTTCACGGCCCTCCCCGGTCTCTCCGCGTTTTGTCTTGCTGACCCAACAAGCCGTGACGTTGCAGCCCCCCCCCCCTTGTTACCTCATCTCGTTGCCATCCACAGACAGACGGCCATGTGCCCTACGAGTATCTTGCATGGAAGCTTGGACCCCCGTGTATGTTTCCCTGGCTGTTCCCTGGTCCCTGGCTGTTTGGCACGCCTCTTGCCCCCAGTCCTCCCTTTCCGTTTCGCCCTGTCCAAAGGAGAAGAAGGAGCGTGGTTTTCGCCCTCATCTGCCGGGCAGAGAAAAGTGGTCAGCAAGGCAAGGGATGCTTCCTCGACACGGCCATCCCAGAGAGAACACGGGCCAACCGCGTCCTATCAGACACCGCCCTTGCATGCTACCAAACAGCATCCGTCTCCTTGTCTTTCTACCATGTAACTACATTCCGCGGGTTCCATGGCTGCCTGTCCGTGTTTGTTGGCCTCTGCTGCTGTGGCCCTGTTGCCGTGCTGTTGGATGTCAGCCGCAATCTGACAGGAACGGCACATCGTTTTCCCCCGTCTATCGGGGTGTGTTGTGGTTTTACTGTCCCATTTCTTTTTCAAGTTTTCTTTTTCTTGTAGTTGTGCGTGTGCGCCGTGGCCCATGCAATGAGTCTGACGAGGACCCCCTCTTGGATTCCCCGTACCTTGCGTTTTGTTTCTCGTCTTGCTCGTCTGCCCGCGCGTTCCAGACTGGCAGCACTTCCCCGTCCTCGGTCCCGGGGAGTGCGTGTGTGCGTGGCCAGGGAGAAAGCCACAGAGTCCCAACCTGCATGTCGTCTGCACATGCGATGTCTGTGTCGATGTCTGTGTCGATGTCTGTGTGCGCTGGGCAGTGTGCGTACCTGGTGTCGGTGCATGTCTCTGCCACTGGGGACACTGCCGACGTTGTCTTTGGCCCACCACACCAACATAAAGCTCGATACGCCCCCCCAAGCTCGCTTTCCTCTTTCAGCCCCCCC
>PCDI01000006.1:2027582-2066422 GCA_002778195.1 Raffaelea ambrosiae
GATTTCTTTTCTTTCCTCGTTCGCTACGCTCACTCGATTTCTTTTCTTTCCTCGTTCGCTACGCTCACTCGATTTCTTTTCTTTCCTCGTTCGCTTCGCTCACTCGATTTCTTTTCTTTCCTCGTTCGCTTCGCTCACTCGATCTTCCTCTCTCGTTCTTTCTTTCCTCGCTCGCTACGCTCACCCTCGTTCTAACTCCCTAGTCCATCATCACCCTCATCTTCTTCGTCCCGTACGTCCTCGCCCAGGTCCCCTCCACCGTCCTCGTCCGCAAGATCGGCCCCCGCATCTTCATGACCGCCATCACCCTCTTCTGGGGCATCGTCATGATCGGCATGGGCTTCGCCAAGAACTGGACAGACCTCGTCGGCATGCGCGTCATCCTCGGCACCCTCGAAGCCGGCTTCTTCCCTAGTGCCATCTACCTGCTCAGTACCTGGTACACACGCTGTACGTGTTTGTTTTGTGGGGGGGTGTTGATGTCCTCCCTTCGTTTACCCCCCCCCCCCCCCCCCCCCCCTTCGGTCGTTTGCTCACCCATGCTTTCACTTTCTGCCCTTTCTTCTTCGCCGCTGACAAACGTAGATGAACTCGGAAAGAGAAATGCCATCTTCTATCTCCTCGGCTGCGTGGCCGCCGCCTTTTCTGGTATCCTCGCTGCTGGTCTCATGCAGATGGACGGCACTGCTGGTCTTCTAGGGTCCGTCAAGTCCTCTTTCTGTGTCCTTTCTGTGATTGATTTTTTCACAATCCAGATTTCACTAACTCTCTTTCTAGGTGGTCTTGGATACTCATTTGGGAGGGTAAATCTATTCTTATATTCCGTTGCGTTGCACTTTGCTGCTGGTTTGCTGTTTCACGACCCCTTTCCGCCCCGATCTCTAACGAACACCCCCTCCCAGGCATACTCACCTGTATCCTTGCCATTGGCGGCTACTGGACTCTGGTCAACTTTCCCGACAGCACGCGCAAGAACTGGAGTTTCCTGAACGACCGTGAGCGGGCCTGGGTCGTCGCGCGCGTCAATGCCGACCGCGGTGATGTCCACACGCCGCCCTTCCACCTGGGCCGCTACCTGCGCGAAGGCCGCGACTGGAAGGTCTGGGCGTTCGCCATGCTCTCCTTCAACACGACGACGGTCACGTACGCCCTCGCCTACTTCATGCCCATCATCCTCGTCGGCAGCATGGGCTTCACCGTCTTCCAGGCCCAGTGTCTGGCCGCGCCGCCCTACGCCTTTGCCGGCATCGTCATTTATTGCGCCGGCGCCCTCGGCGACCGCTACCGCGTGCGCGGCCCCTTTGTCGTCTTCAACATGGTCCTGTGCCTCGTCGGGCTGCCCATCCTGGGCTTCCACAAGAACTCCGGCGTCCGCTACTTTAGCGTCTTCCTGATCACCGCCGGCGCCAACTCCAACATGCCCGCCGTCCTCTCCTACCAGGCCAACAACATCCGCGGCCAGTGGAAGCGCGCCTTTGCCAGCGCCACCATTGTCGGCTTCAGTGCTCTCGGCGGCATCGCCGGCTCGCTGGTGTTCCGCGCCCAGGACAGCCCCGACTATAAGCCGGGCATCTATGCCTGTATTGCCACATCTGGGCTGAACCTGATCATTGTCGCCATGCTGAGCCTGGACACGAAGATCCAGAACGGCAAAGCAGACCGTGGCGAGAAGGAGTTGGAGACATCCGATGTGAGTTGGGGGAAGAAAGAGAAAGAAAAACAATTACCATAAACAAGTACGGCCGAGTGCTAACATCTATTTGCAGGAACACTATCAACCAGGATTTCGATACACATACTAAGAAGACATGGGGATGGGGTATAAATAGAAGCGCAGAGAGAGAAAAAAAAACTCTATTTTTCGATTCAAAACGAACAAAGATCCTCTCAAATGAAGAGGATCAGACGACAAAAAACAACACAAATTCTCCCACACAGTGAAATGAGGAAGCAGGCAGCAGCCAAGGTAAGAATGCTGCCCCGGATTGATATGTCAACTGGGGCGGAGATCATACAGTTGAGAGAAAGCCCACGTCCAAGGGCACACAAACAATCACATCGTCTCTATATTATATTAGCATCAGACTTCAAAGTTGCAGTCTCATTATGGGCACTTACAATAATGGCCCGCAGGGCCGAACAAATCGCTGGGATCAAAGGCGGCCGAGACAGACGTAGAACCCACCGAGACAGCGAGCGGAACAGAGGCCACCCTGGCCGCACGGCGGGTAGCGGACTGCCGGTTCTCGGCACGACGTTGCTACGCATTTGCTAGCATCTTTGACTGTGCGAGGCGAATGAAGCTATGATTTACTTCTAGGCGGTGTTGGTGGTACTAAGAAAGTAGTCAGCTATAAATCTCAATTAACAGCGGTGTTGCACCTGGGCAAGATGCTTACGGCCCGCTGTTCTTCCGCAGACTAGAATAAGATTCATGTTAGCAAACTGGCGCCTCGACACAGGGACATCAAATGAGAAATGCAAGCTCACCTGCTGAGAGATGCGGAGGGAGGCAAGTTGGTCTTGCAGCTCCTACAGTGTAGGTATCTCTGTATTAGTACAATGGCATTTTCCGATGGTGTTCTGTATTCAGGCTGTGTTTACCTGGATCTGGCTTTCCGTCGCCTGAAAGATATGCTAGCTTGCTATTCTTAGGGTAGGAGAAGGCGTGCAAGTAAAGTTATCCATTGCAAAATTAGGACACCTACAAAAATCTCGCTTTCGAAGTCCTGACGGAAATGGTCAGCCATGAGTATTTTAACGAGGAGAATAGGCATTGGAACTGAGAGTAAAGAAAACTAACCTGAACAAGACGACTGAAATACTGTCATGGCATATTATTAGAGAAACGAAGCCACAATAAGTTTCCATTTGAGGATATTTACGATAAAGTCAGCCTCTATTGTCTGGTTACAGAGAAATGAGTCAATCATATATATATTGTCGAAGTGGAAGCGATGATAATCACCCCTGTGTTTTGGACCTGTTGAACCGCATGTATTAGCACACAAAGAAATATGTTCATATACAGAAAAGAAAACATACGGGGGGGGGCATTAGCGACTTTCAGCGTGCTACACTAGAGCAGGACACAAGAGTGTGATTACCCACCCCTGGTGCAAAGAGTTGTTTTGTCCTGATGTTAGCATATGGATACGCATGATGCGTCGTCTGTTTGGTAGGATTCTCATGCTGCTTGCATGTCGTAGTCATCATGGCAAACAGGTATAGATACTTACCGAGGCAAAACTTGACAGGAACGTGCTAGAGGAGCGCAACGGATGCAGCGGAAAAGAAAAAGGCAGCACGTACGCAAATCTCGAAAATGGCTGAAGAGAGAAAGAAAAAAGGAAAGACAAAGAGAAGGGAATCGCTCTTGGAAGAGAGACAAAATGTACTACTAGTAGAACGGTAGACGCTATGCACCTGGCAAACAATGCCAACAACATGAAGTTCTGTAACAGGAAGCGACACCCTTGACTGTCGAACCGTAATAGGAAGTGACGTCCTTGACTATTCATTTGTAATATGAAGTTGCGATCTCGATAGTCCATTAATATAAATTTTTTTCCTCAAGCATAGCACAAATTCTCTCTAGTGGCGCGACAGGGACCTCCTCGCTAAGTAGTTTCGAGCCCCTTTCCGTCCCAAAAAAAGTCTTGATGACTTCCAGGGATAAATAATTCTCGTTTGCCATTGCCATGCCCAGCCAATTCTCCATCTCATGAAACGTCCGCGTCAAGTTCCTATTGAAGTAGCGGAGCCGACGCTTGAAGAGGGCGCCTTTGTCGTTAAAACTAGCAACCCGGCGGTATTGCATCTCGTTGACGTCCTTGTCCAAAAGGCAACCTTCTTTTGCACAGCGGACACTCTCTTTCCGATACACAGTCTGGGCAACGTGGCGGGACTCTTTGCAGGCGTCCCATAGACCATTGTCGTCCATGAAATGGGCAGCAGGTTCTCGGCCGCCCAGTGCACAGTCAAACTTGGCAAAGTAATGGGCACACGATGGCGGCCGAGCAGCGGCCTCCCAAATCATCAGTCTCAGCTCGGCAGGCAATTGGGGAAAGAGGTGGAAGGATGTTGGTCCGGGCAGTGAAATGGGAGCCTTCCTCGAGGCCACGTTGGAAATCAGCCGAGCGGTCTTGTAGAGTTGATCAGTAGCCAGGAGAAGATCCGTGGCATCGAAGGAAAGTCGAGTGATGGAATGACAAATCTGGCTGGTCTTTGCAAAAAATGCTAATGTATAGCCGCATGGCTCCGCTTTTGTTATGATTTGGCAGAGGCTGTCGCTGACTTTGACCAGCTTTGAGTGGATGGACTCGAACTCAATGTCCGCCAGTGCAATCGTCGAGACCGTGGCCGGCGAGGCCATAGTGCAACTAGTTAATGGTAGCAGCTACAAGGTGTGGGGCCGTGGTGTGTTGTCGTATTCATGTCGCCTATCGCTGATATTTTGAAGTGGAATGTAACCCGTCAACTTTGCTTTGCTATTACATGAAATGCCAGTGGTAAGTTGCGGTGGGAGGGGGGGGGGCGTTGCCTAACAAGGAGGGAAGGGGCCGGCTACGGCAGGGTCCTATGGTGCAGCGGTCAAGCCACTGCTGGATTCAAGTGGCCCAGCCATGTCAATGCCATTAGAAGAGCAAATGCAAAGAAAGCAAAGCGAAAGCCCGTGATATGATTCCAGCGAAAATCTCAACAAGACTGGCATATGTACACTGTGCTGTTTTCAGCCACAGCTTTCATTCTCTGCTGTTTTTAGCCACAGCTTTTATCCTCTGCTGGAATCAAAGCCACACAAAAGAGTGGGACTTCTCAAATCAGCAAGACTGTAGCGTAGAAAGGCAGTTACTATGTATATGCTTTACTTTCTATAAACTACTTTTCAGGCCGCCAAGAGAAGACTGCCAACTGCCCCGTCACCCGTTTCTGGAAGTTTGGTGTTGAAGTAGTTCTGTCGTTGTGTGGGGTCTCTCAGACAAGCATCACAACAGCATGGAAGCCTAACTCTTGGAAAGAAGCCGCATTGGGCTTGTACGACTTTGGTTTCAATTCTCATTGGCATTGTGCAGTCGTGATCCGTTGATTGCCGTTCTGAAAAGCTCTTTTTATCTGTTCTTTCTCGCCTCGCTCTCGTGTCCTCTGTGCGATAGCAAACATTTTCGGGTTTGTTTCGCGATCCATCTCACCTCAGATACCGCACCTCAAATACCGCACCTCAGATCGCACCTCAGATACACGCGGCCTGCATATACGGCCAATACGGCGCCGCCTTTTCTTTCCGGATCACAATACGGAACCCACGCCGGAATGTCAGCATCTGCTCTGTTCCGCCACTCCGACGGCGAGATGGGCGCCTGACCGTGCCCGGTCAGCAGCAGAGGACGGAAGCGCTATACGGCGTTCTCGTGCTATGTATGCAGTTGTGGGCAAGATGCGGGGCTCTACTGCTTTTAGCTGGGGCTAGGGTGCTGTCGACGTCATCCCATGACCGCAGCGGGAAGGCATGGCAGCATTTACACCCCAATTCGGGCTAGCGCCACTAGCTGTCCGATAGTCTGTTCCCAACGTATTGTCACCGTATTTTTTTTGCGCCTCTGCTTACCCCGGATTCGGCCTGCAACTATTACGGTGTGTGTGTACAGTGTAGTTTTGCATGCGCAAATATCCTTCTTGACGAGCTCACCTATTCGGTGTCGGACTACCCCCGAGGCTCAAGTCAATGACGCTGTCCTTCTTGAAGATTTTTTGACGCTCCACCTGGGCTTGGTCTAATTTTGCGCCTCCTACAAAAAAAAGGAGAAAAAAAAAAAAGAAAAGCAAAGGGAGAAAAAAAAGAAGACAACAGTGTAACACTGCAGGCCCAGAAGCACATGGAAAACTCTTCTGACCCCGACAGGTCTGGCCTGTGCCCGCTACTCCACACGCAAACATTCGGGGCGCTTCCCTGCTTGGCTAGCGCAGCATGCAACATACTTTCCCATCTGATGTTGGCTCCGACGGGATCCGGGATCCAGGATACAGCTCCGTGCCATGCGCTGTTCTCGTAGTGTACCGACGTTTTTGTCTCTTCTTGCTGTCGGCAGGCTTGCAGGCTCCTTGAATCAATCATCATCGTCTGTGCGTTCCTTTTCTGTTGGCCTTTTTTGGTGACGGGCCTTCCAGCTTGTTCTGCGCTGGCCCCGTCATGGTCTTCTTGTCTTGTTAGCGCTGGTGCCGTTTGCCTAGTCTTTTTCTCGTCTAGCTCTTTTTAGTCACCCACCCTCTTCGTTCTAAACCGAAGCCACCCTCCCAATCCGTCGATAGCCCTCCTCCCCTCTTCCACCTGTGAATGCGGGGGAGACACTCTGCCCGACTGAGACCTGTACGTTGGCAAGAAAAATAAAGCTGAAAGCAGAAGCTTGTTGGCTGATCCCATATGCACGAGGACAAACATACACGACCACCCACCCTCCCAAGAATGTCCGTAGAGTAGTCTTCCCGAGCAAGAGGCCGGCTGGATGGGCCTTTCTTGGCTCTTCTTGGGCCGCCGCTGACCTTGGGGCTCCCAGTGGCGTGGAACAACCCAAAAAAGGAAAAAAAAAAGTGAGAGAGTACTAGAAACCAATAACATAATAGAATGCAACGTATAAAAGCAAAGCAGTTCCCCGTGGTGTAGATCGAAAGCTTGCATATAGACACTGTCCACTCCCCCACCCTGTGGAAGTTTTCCCTCTTTGTGTTGTCCTTTGTTCGTGGTCTTTTTTTTTTTTTCTTTCTTCCTCTCCTTCCTTTGTCCCCCCTCCCCCCCATCGCAGGAAACTCCACACAAGTCCACGATGCGTTCCTCTCTCCAGCAGCTGCTGGCATACTCCTGCCTGTGTCTGCAGGCGGCATCGGCCATCCCCGTGGCCCCGGCAGCTCTGCCTGTCGACCCCGTTCAGAAACGAGACGCTGCCTGCTCACTGGATGCGCCCATTGCCCCCAAGGACGACCCGTGGTACACCGCGCCCTACGAGTTTGAAAAGGAAAAGCCAGGGACCATCCTGCGCATCCGGCCCGCACCGGGCAACCTGACCAGCCTCACCGGCAACTGCTCCGAGGCCTACAACATCCTGTACCGGACCACTGACAGCCTGTACAAGCCCACCTGGGCCGTGACCACGCTCTTCATTCCGCAGACCAAGGCGGCCTCGCTGCTGTCGTACCAGATCCCCTACGACTCGGCCAGCCTCGACGCCAGCCCCAGCTACGCCATGTATGCGTCGCCCGAGAGCGACGTCGGCATGGCCCTCGGCCGCGGCTGGTACGTCAGCGTCCCCGACTACGAGGGCCCCCTGGCCAGCTTCACCGCCGGCGTCCTGTCGGGCCATGCGACCCTGGACGCCGTCCGCGCCGTCCTGTCGGCGGCCACCCGCTTCCAGCTGTCGCCGGACATCCGGTACGCCATGTGGGGCTACTCGGGCGGCGCGCTGGCCAGCGAGTGGGCCGCCGAGCTGCAGGTGCAGTATGCGCCGGAGCTCAACTTTAGCGGCGCCGCTCTCGGCGGTCTCACGCCGAACGTGACCAGCGTGCTGGAGAGCATCTACAACAGCGCCGAGGCAGGATTGGTTCCGGTAGGTCCCCCCTTCTTTGTCCAGAGTCCCCCCCGACGCCCTGCTAACAGTCTGTGCAGCCCGCCATCCTCGGCATTGCCAGCCAGCACCCCGACGTGTACGACCTGCTCGTGAGCCGGCTCAAGACGGACGGTCCGTACAACAAGACGGGCTTCCTGGCGACGCTCAACAATACGCTGAGCCAGAACATCATGGACTACGCCTTCAAAGACATGTCCCAGTACTTTACCGACGGCCTCGAAGACATTGTCAATCCGGACACCATGAAGTTGATCTACAGCGACGGCATCATGGGCTACCACGGCGTGCCCCAGATCCCGCTGTACGTCTACAAGGCCATCGAGGACGAGATCAGCCCGATCAACGACACCGACGTCCTGGTCGACCGGTACTGCAACATGGGCGTCAACATCCTCTACAACCGCAACACCAACGGCGGGCACTCGGCGGAGGCCATCAACGGCCACGCCCGGGCGGTGGAGTGGCTCGACAGCGTGCTCGCCGGCGCCTACGCGACAAAGTATGCCACCACGGGCTGCTCAATCAACAACTACACGGTGAACATTACGTCGTCGTCATTTTAGGGGCTGTCCCAAAGGGCGAGTGGAATGTGGAAATCAGGTACATACCAGAAGAGTAACAAAAAAGTAAAAAATTAGAATTAAAAATTTAAAAAAAGTTAAACATTCCAAGCAAGCTCCGAAAAAGGGAAAAAGGAAAAAGAGAAAGGAAAACAAGTAAAACAGAGGCACATTGACACGTGGGCTACACCACAACCGGGGCATGTGACTGGCAGCCACTGATTTTCGGGGAAAATTTATATTTCTGTATCTTGCTTCTTGGTATATAGTTACGCATAGGCACAAAATAATGATAATATAAAATCCCGCTTTTTACGTGTTGGTATGTATGAACGCTTCGTCAGTCCACCACGACTCACAGTCCACGACTCACTCACAGTCCACAGTGTGCTTGTCGAGTTTTGCGCTGTGAAAATCATACGCCAAAAAAAAAACCGTCGTTGCAGTCGCTTTCGCATGCACAACCATCCATCATTCGGTCTACCTCTCTGCGGCGGAGACGAGGTCTCCTCCTTCTGGCCCGAGGACATCTGTGCCCCCCAGCCTGTCGAACAGCTCAAAGTCCTTCCTCTGTCCCGCCCGCGGATCACCGCGGATGGCACCCATGATATCCGAGCCAGGGGGACAGTCGTCTTCGATGTACGGCTCGCCCCCCCCCCGCTTGTTGGTGAGTACAGCTTGTCGAGAATGCCAACGCAAGAGCTTGTCAGCAGGCGCCCGTGGGTCGTGGAGCAGGCGAAAGAGGATTCAGGTATGAAAGAGATCACCCAAAGGTTGGCACTGGAAGCCGTGTATCCGATGAAAAGAAAAGAAGCCACTTTCGGCAGGAAATCGGTGGACTGAAAAGGGACTCGAGAAGGTAAAGAACACGCACGGTCTATATATCCCAGAGTGGTGAAATGTAAGTCATCAACCTATTTGTAGTTATACATGTCCAAAGTAGATATTGAAAAGAAATGAATGGTACACAGTTGTTCAGAACAATATAGTGATACCATAGATATGTCAGTGTCGATTTGCTCACAGCGAGCCTGGGAAATAGAGATCGTTCATAGCGTCACCGTTGCCGACGAGAACACTGATGTTGGTGTGCTCTTGCTCAAAAACGAAGGCCAAGGTGCGTTGTTGTTTCACAGCCGCCAGGTCAGGGTCATGTCGAGGGATGTCTTGGGTGTCTTGGGTGTTGTCGTCTCGAGCACTGTTTCTGACTGGGGGTCAGCAGGCCGTAACAGCCTGTGTGGAAGAACACGTGAAAAGGCGAAGAAGAAAAAGAAGACAGACACAACAGAGCGAGATGCATACATAGTACCCGGTTCCGCTTTCAGGGATGGAATGGACTCTTGGTCTTCGTCTCTTTGTTCGTTTTGGATGGGAGGTATATTCGTAACATTGGAAGCAGCTGCCATGTTCGAGATTGATTTGTGAGTTTGTGATAGCCTATAAGGAGTGTAGGAAAAGACGGTTTGAATGTTGAGAACCGTGATTGTGAGTCTATGCAAAGAACGAGAGATGGGTATTAATATATGTGTCATTTGATGAGCGTGAGATGTACTAGAGGCAAACCCAGGGTGGCATCCCAACAGACCTGCCCATCATTGTCTTGGGACTACACTGGGCGTCCCGTTGGATAGCGGGCACACACAACCCCTGAACATGCCCAACATCTTGCGCGAACGCATGGCATCGCCGAACTCTTGACAAATGGTAATCTCAACCTGCTACTATGGGATCTCTCTCGCAACGCGAAAAGACGGGTTGTTGTGACGGAATAGAGAGAGTTGGCACAGCCATTGACTAACTAGCTAGGCAGATCTCGGGGGGGCACACATGAGACAAGCCGTCAGAAGAGAAAAAGAAAGAAAAAACGCAAAATAGAAGTACTATGCTGATGTCCCTTTCTTCTCATGACCAACTCGGCTATCGCCACAAGGGGGGGGGAAGAGGGGTGTGGGCATCTAGATCCAGCTCCAAGAACACGTCACAGTCGTCGGGGTCCAAGTACACCGCACAATGGAGTTGATGTGCTTACACCACCTGACTATGCTAGATTGGGTGGCAACCTATTCCATCGTGCATGGACCCGTTGAAAAGGGGGTGGCGTGTCGCTCTTGCCGAAATGTACGGTGTAAGGCCGGGGACAAATAGAGAGAGCGGCACGTATGCGAATGTTCGTGCCTGCTACCTATGCAATTTAGGGCGCGCGAATTTGGGGTCGCGAGGGAAACAAGGCTGTGGGTGGATTCTCGTGTAATATGCCTAGTCCAAAGCACCAGAATCGCCACAACCGCCAATCGGGCTGCCCGACGTCGCCTTATTTGGCTGGCTCCACCTGCCACCAGCGCAGAATTCAGGCACCCTCAGTGGCCACCTCTGTCGAGGCTGTTTCGTTTTCCCTACAGCGGTGAGCAAATATGTTCCGGCTGCCGGCATGGGGAAGACGACGCACGAGGTTCCCCAAGGCCCCGGAATAAAGTATGTCACGTGACGGCATGGGCCGATCGCTGATGACGTACCTGGGGCCAGGCGAACCGTTTTCAGCCCCGCCTCCCGCGGCAGCTCGGCCCACGCGCACGCTCCCTACCAACACCAAAGGACAACACACGCACATCGTCTCCTGCAGGACGACTGCGTCGCCCCTCTATATCTTCTTACCATGGCGAGCTTCATCCGCGGCAAGCAGGCCGGCATGCAGAACGACCTGTCGGCCGGCATTCTCCCCAATTTGTTTGCGCCCGAAGAGCTGACCCGCTATGGCATCGGCTCGCAGATCAGGTACTGGCCCCCTCCTAGCGCATCTCTCTCTCTGCACACCCTGCTAATCGTGCTTCTTTTTTTTTTTTCTTTTCTCGGGAACAGTTGCGTCGCCTACGACCCCGTCCAGTCGCTCCTGGCCGTCGGCACGACCCAGTCCCGCTTTGGCCGCGGCACGATCTACGTGTACGGCCAGAAGCGCGTCCAGTCGATCATCCGGCCCAAAGGCGGCGCGTCGCTGCGCGCGGTGCGCTTCTCGGCCAACCGGCTGGTCAGCCTGGACGCCAAGAGCGAGGTGGTGGTGTGGGACGTGAACACGGGCGACCGCGTGGCGGGCACGGTGGCGGCGGGCGCGGCGGCGTTTCTGGAGACGGACCCGATGCTGGACTGGGCGTTCCTGGGCCTGGCGACGGGCGAGATTGTGGCCTTTGACCTGGACGTGGGCCGGCTGTCGCCGCTGCGCATCCCGAACCTGTGGCGCACGCGGCCGGGCGTGGACCCGCGCCAGCGGGCCGCCCCGGGCGCGGCGGCGGCCTACGGGCTGGTGTCGATGCAGCTGCACCCGCGCGACGCCGGCCAGCTGCTGGTGGGCTACTCGGGCGGCGCGGTGCTCTTCTCGTTCAAGCAGAACCAGGCGGTCAAGTACTTTGAGTACACGCTGCCGGCGGGGGCGCCGGGCGGCAACGGCGAGGCGCCGCACACGACACGCAAGCCGCGGCTGACGCAGGCCGTGTGGCACCCGACGGGCACGTTCGTGCTGACGGCGCACGACGACGGCAGCCTGGTGTTCTGGGACCCCAAGGACGGGCGCGTCGTGCTGGCGCGGTCGCTGTACGACACGGGCGTGGACCAGCCCCGGGCGGCGGCGGCGGCGGCGGCGGCCAGCGGCGCCCCTGTGCGCACGCGCGCCGTGGACCCGTTTGTGCAGATTGCGTGGTGCTGCAAGAAGAACAGCCCGGACGACACGGCGCTGCTGATCGCGGGCGGGCAGGCCCTCGACGAGACGGAGCCGGGCATGACGTTCATCGAGCTGGGCCCGACGCCGGTGTACGCGACGTCGTCGTGGCCGGTGCTGACGGACCACTGCAAGGGCAAGCGGCAGCACGTCGTGGCCATCCCGGCGGGCACGGACGTGGCCGGCTTCTGCCTGGCCCCGCGCCAGTCGCCCTACTTTGCCGGCGCGCAGGACCCGCTGGCCGTCTTCACGCTGCTGAGCTCGGGCGAGATGCTGACGCTGAGCTTCCCCTCGGGCTACCCCATCAGCCCGACGAACCAGCTGCACCCGTCGCTGTCGTTTGTGGCGCCCTTTGTGACCCGGTTCAACCTGTGCCCGATGGCCCGCGAGCGGTGGCTGGGCCTGGCCGAGAAGCGCAGCATGGGCGAGCCGCTGCTCAAGGGCGGCGCGGCCGCGCCCAAGCCGCGGCGCCGCTTCGAGCGGCGCAACATACTGCAGACGGCGCACGCGGACGGCACCGTGCGCATCTGGGACGTGGGCCAGGGCGACGACATTGAGAACGACGCCATGCTGCAGGTGGACGTCGCGCGCGCGCTCGACCGCGACCACGACGTCGACGTCTCCGCGCTGTCGCTGGGGTCGGCCACGGGCGAGTTCGTCGCCGGCACGCGCCGCGGCGAGGTGCTCCTGTTCCGGCTGGGGTCCAACAAGTCCTTCAACACGAGCCGCAGCAGCGCGTCGCCGCCGCCGCCCGCGCCGCCAAACCCGGGCGGCTTCACCGACATCAGCGCCCGCACCGAAGACACCCTGCAGGACGGCCTGCAGCCGTGGCTGCTGTACGAGATGATGCAGGGGCCGATCCGCGTCCTGCGCGTGGCCGACGTCGGCTTTGTGGCCGCCGGCTCCGAGAACGGCTTCCTCAGCATCCTCGACCTGCGCGGGCCCACCGTCATCTTCCACGGCGCCATGGCCGAGTTTGCCAAGGCCGAGAAGAAGTCCTTCCTGGGCAAGCACGGCAGCAGCAGCAGCAGCAGCGCGGCCTCCGCCGCCGCGGGCGGGAACAAGGACTTTCCCACCGCCATTGAGTTTGCCGTGCTGACGCTCGAGTCCAAGACGTACTCGAGCCTGGTGTGTCTCGTGGGCACCAACCAGGGCAAGGTCCTGACCTTGGAGCTGCTGCCCGCGGGCCAGGGCTACACGGCCAAGGTGGCCGGCGTCACCGACTGCAAGGACAAGATCGTGGCCATCTGCCCGATCGTGGCCGACACGGGCGCCCCGGCCAGCGCCACCGGCTCGTCGGTGGCGGGTCTGCGCAGCGGACAGCACGTCAACGGAACCCTTGTTGTTGGTGCGTGTTGGTTTCCCTTTGTACGTGCGTTCCTTTCCCGTGAGCTTTCCTGCTAACACGCGCAGCCACGCAAACCGAAGTCCGCATCTTCAAGCCGGCCGCGGCCAAGGGCGCCTCCAAGTCCTACGACGACGCCTTCTGCTACGCGGCCGCCATCACCCACTTTGAGCTGCACGGCTATGCGCTGGTGGGCGTCTTTGGCGACGGCAGCGCGCGGGCGTTTTCGCTGCCGGGCCTCAAGGAGATCAACCGCGCGCCGCTGGGGTCGATGCTGGACGTGTCGCGCAACGCCGAGGCCGTCGTGTCCCCCAGCGGCGACATTTTCGGCTGGGCCGGGCCCTCGGAGCTGGTCGACGTCTCGTGCTGGGGCCAGGGCCTGGGCCGCAATGTGGTGGCCGACACGCTCATCAACCCGGACCTGGCCGTGCCGCCGCGCCCGACCATCAGCAACCTGCAGTGGATCGCCGGCACGCAGTACGTGTCCCCGACCGACCTGGATCTGCTGATTGGCGGGCCCGACCGGCCGCCGAGCAAGCGCATGCAGGCGGCGGCGGCCGAAGAGGCGCGTCTGGCGCGGTCGGGCCCGGGGGGCGGGCCGCGCGGCGGCGGCGGCATGGGCGGGTCACCGTACGCGTCGTCGTCGCGCGCGGTGGCCGGCACCAGCCAGGAGGGCTGGGGCTCGTACCTGTCGCGGCAGATGAACCAGCGGGCGGAGAAGATGAACTTTATGAGCGACAGCATCGACAGCCTGCAGGAGCAGAGCCAGAACTGGGCCGACGACGTGAGCAGCTTTGTGTCGAGGCAGAAGCGGAACATGGTGTTGGGCGCGGTGAAGAGCAAGTTCATCTGAGAGGGCTCTCTCCGCACGGCGTGTTCCATGGACCGGGGTGCACGGGTGAAGTGAATGAAAACACGTGTGCGGTGGGCGAGAGGCCCCTGCGAGAGACAAGAAAACAAAAGGGTACGACAAAAAGGTGTAAGACTAGTTTGCGTGGAGAGCAATAGCAACAGCGAGCATGCTGAGCAAGGGAAGCATGCCTACAGACTGTGCAGCACATTGGTGAGCTCGACCCGGCCGGGTAATTTGGTGCCTGGCCCGCTGCCCCGGGCTGTCTTTATGAGAAACGCGGGCCTTGATTGTGGCGGGAGCCATGAGGCTAAACAGAAGGCGACACGTCCCCGCTCCGCGTTTGATTGATTCTGGACACGGGGCACGAGTTTGTTCCATCGTGTTGTTGATCGAAGAAGACTGCTCGTTTCGTCTAGCCAATGTACACTTGGGCTTCTTGGCCGGCAACGTTTCCTGGTCTCGTGGGAGAACGTTCCGTGCCCCAGGACATCTCCATCTCTAGAGGGACCCCGACGCGTAGATGAACATGCCATTCCGGAAGCTGGCCGACCGCTTCTCCCTTTCTCGAGTGCCATACGCTACCGAGAACGGATAGACCGAGCTTGGCCCCGATCCAATATCGGGCCAGCGCTGTGGTGGTCCCTGGCATAGTGCCATGCTGGGATTGCTGAACCACCGCAGAGCTTTCTCTCTCTTTTTAAAAGAGGGCGGCCTGCCGCTTGGCCCGGCTCGTAGAACTTTTTTTGTTTGTTCTCTTGTTTTTTTGTCTTCCAACGAGACACATTGAACGACTACCACAATGGCATGGGCTGTCTCCGCCCTCGTTGCCCTCGCGCTCGGCACCCTTGTCCATGCTCAGGCTCCCGCCGACGCGCCGTCCATCTCGCTCTTTCCCTCGCCCTGGGCCGACGGCGGTGCTGGCGGCGATGGCTGGGCCGACGCCTACGCCAAGGCACGCGCCTGGGTCGGCAACCTGACGCTCGTCGAAAAGGTCAACCTGACCACGGGCACCGGCTGGGAGTCCGACCGGTGCATCGGCAACACGGGGTCCCTTCCCCGCCTCGGCTTCCGCGCCTTGTGTCTCCAGGACGGGCCCGTGGGTGTTCGCTACAGTGGGTGCTGGGTGTTGTCTGGTGTTGTCTGATGCTGTCCGAGGTGTTGCTGTTGTTCTTTCGAGGGGGGTCTTGCGGTCTCACTAACCTGGTAGCCGACCAAAATTCCGTCTTCCCCGCCGGCATCAATGCCGCCGCCACGTTCAGCCGCACCCTCCTGCGCCGGCGCGGCGCCGCCATGGGCGCCGAGTTCCGCGGCAAGGGCGTCGACGTGCAGCTGGGCCCCGTGGCCGGCCCGCTGGGCCGGGTGCCCGCGGGCGGCCGCAACTGGGAGGGCTTCTCGCCGGACCCGTACCTGGCGGGCGTGGGCATGGCGGCGACCATCGAGGGCATCCAGGGCGCCGGCGTGATTGCGTGCGCCAAGCACTACATCCTCAACGAGCAGGAGCACGACCGCAACAGCATGGACGTCACCGTCGACGACCGGGCGATGCACGAGCTGTACCTGTGGCCGTTTGCGGACGCGGTGCGGGCCGGCGTCGGGTCCGTCATGTGCTCGTACAACAAGATCCACGGCCACTACAGCTGCGAGAACGGGTGGACGAACAACTACCTGCTGAAGAATGAGTTGAACTTTCAAGGGTTTAGTAAGAGACCGTTTCTCTTTTTATGTTTCTTTCGTTTCTTTTTTCTTTTTCTTTCTACATCTTCATGTATATTCAATCCCTACTTTCTCTTCTTTTCTTTTCTGTTTCAATTTTCTTTCACATCTTCATTTATATTCAATCCCCATTTTCCCTTCTTTTCTTTTCTGTTTCAATTTTCTTTCACATTGTTTCCATCTCTTGTTTGGCCTTACATTCCTAACACCCCCCCCAGTCATGTCCGACTGGGGCGCCCAGCACTCCACCATCGAGTCGGCCCTCGGCGGCCTCGACATGGCCATGCCCGGCGACGGCGGCCCGCGCACCAACAACCCCTACGGCGCCTTCTGGGGCGGCGCCCTCACCGCCGCCGTCCTCAACGGCTCCCTGCCCGCCTGGCGCGTCGACGACATGGCCGTCCGCATCATGGCCGCCTACTACAAGGTCATCCAGAACGAGGCCAACCGCACCGACATCAACTTCTCCGCCTGGGTCCGGCCCAACGTCACCGTCGGCCCCGTGTACTACCGCGCCAACGCCAGCATCGAGGTGGTCAACAAGCACGTCGACGTGCAGGCCGACCACGGCCCGCTGATCCGCGAGATCGGGGCCAAGTCGATCGTGCTGCTCAAGAACCAGGGCGTCCTGCCGCTGCAGAAGAACCCCGCAACAACCATCGCCATCATCGGCGACGACGCGCAGAGCCCGCCCGTGGGCGACCCGGCCTGCGAGGACAACAAGTGCTACCAGGGCACGCTGGCCATGGGCTACGGATCCGGGACGGCCAACTTCCCCTACGTGGTGTCGCCCGCGGAGGCCATCCGGGAGGTGTGGGGGGGAGGGGGCGGAGCAGGAGGCAACCGCACACGCCCGGCCGGCGCCAACGCCTCCTCCTCCACCATCATCGAAGCATCCAACAACTGGGACGTGCCCGCGGCCCAGCGCGCGGCGGCCGCCGCCGACGTGGCCCTCGTCTTTGCCAGCGCCGACGCCGGCGAGGGCTACCTCACCGTCGACGGCAACACGGGCGACCGCAACAACCTGACGCTCTGGGGCAACGGCGAGGCCCTGATCCGGGCCGTGGCCGCGGTCAACAACAACACCGTCGTGGTCCTGCACACGGTCGGCCCCGTGGCGATCGCCTTTGCCGCGGCGCACGAGAACGTCACCGCCATCCTGTGGGCCGGTCTGCCGGGCCAGGAGAGCGGGCATGCGCTGACCGACGTGCTGTTCGAGGGCGGCACCGCGCCCCAGGGCCGGTCGCCCTTCACCTGGGGCCGCAACGCGAGCGAGTACGGCGCGGCGCTGGCGTACCAGCCGGCGTCCGTCTGGCATCCGGCGCAGACCTTTGCCGAGGGGGTGTACATCGACTACCGGCACTTCCAGCAGGCCGGCATCGAGCCGGTGTACGCCTTTGGCCACGGCCTGACGTACACCCAGTTTGCCTACCGCAACCTGACGGTGGTGGCGGCGGCCCGCGGACAGTCGCCCGATGACCGACGGAATGGGACGACGGCGCCGGGGCGGACGCGTCCGGCGCCGCACTACGGCACGGTCAACACGAGCGTGGCGGCTAACACGATGCCGGCCGGCTTTGCGCCCGTGAAGCCGTACATTTATCCGTGGGTCATGCCGGGCCCGGGCGGGGGGCCGGACAACGCAACCGTCTCGGCGGATCCGCGGGCCGACGGCGCGGCCCAGGCTGTCCTGCCCGCGGGCGGCGCGCCCGGCGGCCACCCCGGTCTGTACGAGACGGTGTACACGGTGGCCTTTACGGTCCAGAACACGGGCCACGTGGCGGCCACGGACGTGCCCCAGCTGGTAAGTGAAAAAACGGTGGGGAGAGACGGTGGTCTGTGTCGCAGTCGCAGCTCTGACGAGGCGCAGTATGTCCAGCTCGGGGGCGACAACCCGCCTGCGGTTCTGCGCGGATTCGACGACGTGTATGTCCCCGCCGGCGGCCTCGTGCGGGTGTCGATGAACCTGACCCGGCGGGACATCAGCAACTGGGATGCCGGGCAGCAGAACTGGGTGGTGTCGGCGCACAACAAGACGGTCATGGTGGGCCGGTCGGTCGCCGACATTGTGTTGCGGGCGCCCCTGCCTGGGATGGGAGAGGAAAGCACCGTTTGAAATTTAGAATACGTTGCACCGATGATGGAATGGCTGAATGCGCAAGGCTTCGTTGTGCCATGATTCACGTGATGCGTGCATCGACGACAGTACCTTGTCGCGTTCTGTCACCGGCTTCAGAGTTCCAAACAGATACGTGTTTGTATATCTACTACTGGTTAGGGAACGTGGAAGGGGGTGTGCAAGGGCATGTCACGTTCTTGGGGTAGGGGTCTGTGGAAGGCAACCTGTTGCTTGAATCCATCGCAAGTCCTCGGCCGTTTTCCTTGCTTTCCCTCTGTCCTGTTCCTGTTGGGTTTCCTTTTTTTTCATTCCAGACACGAAACGCAAACTTACCGCTGGGGTTTGCCCGTCCTTTCTGTTCTCCCATGGCTTCTTGGTCTGTGTCTGTCGGTGATCTTCCCTTCTTTCTGGACTTACCACGCAGAGAATGGGGGATTAGATGAAATTGCTAGCGGGGTCAGGATTCTGCATCGTTCGGATCATGGGTTTCCTGAGGGCCTGGCAGCGGCTAGACGGGGAGCTAGAAGAAGACAACGTGGGCATGTCTGCGGCCGTTTTGCACATGGTGCCGATATGCGGTACGTGGGGGGGGAACTTGCCATCTTGGCCGCTGCTCTGGGAGGGCGCCTTGTTCAGAACGTTGTTGGACGTAGCGTGGGCTGTCGTCGCCTCTGGAGACGTTCGGGAAAGAGTGCGAGCAGCCTGGGGAGACGTCTTTCTGATCCGGAGAGGTGCCACCTCGGCCGAAGCCCTGTGCACGCGCCGAGGGGAACTCTCGACCGAGGGGCCCTTGTGCCGCCGGAGAGATTCCGCCTCGGCCCCGACCTCCCTGTCGTATGTCGCCTCGGGTGGGGATGGCCGCCCGGTCTTGGACCGATGCGGCAACGACTCCACCTTGGGCGAGGCCCGCGGCGAGTTCTTCGGCGACGGCGTCAGCTGGATCTGGCCATCCTCGCGCGGTGTCATGATGAACTCGATTTCTTGGTAGTCGCCGTAGTCGGAGCCGCCTGGCGCGTCGGAGGGGGAGGGCAGCTTGGATTCCCGACGGACGGGCCGGACGGGCCGAGCTGGCTCCGCATGCTTACCCTGGCCCTTGTCCTTGGGAGGACAGGCTGGCCCCGCGTGCTTACCCTGGCCCGTGTCCTTGGGAGGACAGAGCGGCCGGTCCTGCCAGTACGGCTCTTCCCCTGGATGCGGCCAGACGGTGGGCAGCGGCGGGCTCGACTGCGAAGAGGAGCGGGAGGGGGCGCTCCCCGTCTTCCTGGCCGCCGGCTGGGGACGGGCCGCTTTCAGCGCGCTGGGCCACACAGAGTGGTGTGGCTGATGCCGGTGCGGACCCTGGCCTTGGTGTTGCTGTTTCTTCTTCTGCTGCAAATACTGCAGCTGGAAACCCCTACCTTGTCTGGCAGCCGTCTCGACATCGGCATCCCGTCTCCGGGTGACGTACCTGTCACTGCTGGGACGACGCGGCTCGAGGCGACGATGACGATCCCCTGCGGATGCACCGCGACTCTTGACGCACCACTTGTATGTCCCGAATACGGCAATGGCAAAGGCCATGACGACGACAGCGGCACCGAGCTGGGACAGGGCGATTCTGACGGTATTGTAAGCAGATGGGTCAGGAGAGGGGAGAGGTGATGAAAGAGAAGGGGGAAGAGAAGAAGACGGGGAAAGAGAAGGGGAAGAGGAAGAAGAAACGGGGTGGGGAGAAGAGAAAACAGAAGAATGAGAGAAAATGGACGAGACAGTGGAGGTGGTTGTGGTCACTGCCGTCTCCGTCACTGCCGACGTGACGGGGGACATGGTGATCTTTCAAATGAACCTAGGTAGTTTACCTGTTTCTTGTGTGTCTATGTGTATGTGTGCAGTTCGGCGAGAAGAGCAATAAAAACGAGGCCAAGAATTCGACGAGTAACTAAATGGCGTCACAGCATCTGTTGCAGACTAGAACACTGGAAAGGGAGAGGATGTATGACCGCGTTGAGGGTTGGAAGAAAACGAGAGGGAAGCCCGAGCTTGGGGAGGGAGAAAAAGAAGACGTTTGGCGGACGGGAAGCGTGGATTTATGTCTGTTCTCGGTTCGGCGGACGTGGAGCGTGGATTTATGTCTGTTCTCGGTTCGCTGGACTGGAGCGTGGATTTATGTCTGTTCTCGGTTCGGGCTGGACTGGAGTGGCCTGGGCGGATCATGCCCAGCCTCGGTGGCGGCGGTCTGGGCTGCGCTGGCCTGTCCTTGTTGTTCAGTGGCACAGGTCAAGAAAGAGCGGGATGGCAGAGCAGAAGCAAAACAAAGGCGCGAACAAAGAGTTGGCAACGGGACCAGACAAAGTGCATTGTTGCTCAGCTGCACACAATCCCACCGAACAAAGACCGCTTTCCACGGCCTGGCTGACAGGCCATGTCAGACCCAGCCTCTCTCTTGTCTGTCTCTCTCTTCTTTTCTTTCTTCTTTTCTTTTGTTGTCTCGTTCCTTTATTGCTATTGTTTGGCATTGTCAGGCATGTTGTGGCCTTTGTTGCATGGAGGCCTTTTTGCTGCGCCTTTCGAGTGCGTCTTGGAAAGGTGACAGACACGATGACGCGCAGAACAAAGTGTGGCTGGACAGGCTGGAGACGCGGGCTCTGTCCGACCGTCGTTTTCCTCTCCGTTTTGTTCTCTGTCTGGATGAGCATGCACTATTTGGTTGTGTCTTTCTTTCCTGGCACTTGGCACACGTGTTGTCTGTCTTTGTGTCCTCTCGCGACACTCGTTCGTCTAGCAAGACAATGTGCTTTCATTAAAAACGCTCTCATGCAAGGATACAATGGATAGGTGTGGGAGCTAGCTGGGCGACTCGTGAGTACGACAGAATGCACCTAGAAACAGCTTGTGGTATGGAAAACAGGACGGAAACAGACAAACAACTCGCAAGAACTGCCTCCCCTACACAAAACAGCCCCCGACACAAGACGTCATCCACGCCTAGTCGAAAGACGGGGCTCTCTGCCACGACACACCCTTTCTCCCATTGCCATTGATTATCCCCTAATTTCATCACTGCAGTCGATTAGCAACTCAGCTGCCATGGCCGGTTCAAAGCCGGGCCGCTCACGTGTAGGTATCGTCCGGCATCCGGATGCCGTCGTTGATGGACAGACCCATCAGCCGGCCACCGTCCACTGTCAAGAGCGCATGGTTCATGTACGCGCCGCCCGGGCTCGACAGCAGAAGGACCGGGGCCACCATCTCCTCTGGCCGGCCGGGCCGACCGGCCGTGCACCGCTTCGCAGCCTGCTCGGCCTGGTGGTTGATGTTGTAGTCGTGCTTGCCCGCCGTGGTGCCCGTCATCTCCGACGGGAAGATGCCCGGGCAGATGGTGTTGACCCGGATTTTCATCCTATTCGTCAGTCGTCGTCTCCCACGACACGGGACATGTGCGCGGCTACTCACGGATGCAGGCGTCCTGCAAGGAGTTTGGCCAGATGGACAGCTACAGCGGGTAAGCGTATGGCGGGAGGCCGGCAAGAGGACCCGGACGGGACTGTCCAGTACTTACTGGCCGCTTTGGAGACGCCATACGTGAGCGAGCCCATGCTCCTGCACACCACATATGAGCACACACACACGCGGCAGGGAACAGCAGGGAGGGAGATTCTTACCGAATGTTGGCCAGAGCGGCCAGCGACGCAACCACGCACACATTGGGGTCGGCAGCCTTGCGTAGGAGGGGAATACAGTTGACCGTCAGGAAGTAGACGCCCATGACATTGACTGGAGAGAGTGAAGTGAGCATGCACACATGGCAGTATCGCTGTCAGCAGAACATACTTTGGTTGCTCCGGTTGAAATCGTCTCTGCTGATTGTGAGTATGGACTCGTAGAAGAGCGAAGCCGGTGGACCTACTCGGTCAGACCGTTCATCAGGAGATTCTCGACTTGGTCGGCTGCAGGTTTGTGTGAGATGGGATCCCAGGTGTCGACTGGACGAGTGAATGGCCTTACGATCATTGTGGTCTTTCGCCTGCACCCGCCAGGGGCTGTTTACGCCGGCACAGTTGATGAGCGTGTCCACCTATGTTGTGAGTCCCAGCAGGATCGTGGACAATGGTCGGAGAGGGTCTCACATGGGATTCTTTGGCCTGGACAGCCTCCACAATGGCTTTGCATCCAGCCTCCGACTGGACATCGCCCTGGATACTGGGAGGGTGTGAGTCGCGAGACACAGAGAAACGGGGCCGAAAAACCATACGTGTGAATGTCGCCTCCAATCTGCTCGGCAGCTGTGTCCAGCGTGTCCTGTCGACGGCCGCAGATGTAGACACGGGCACCGTTCACTGCAAAGCCCTCCGCAATGGCCTTTCCGAGACCGGAGCCGCCACCGGTCACGACCACCACCTTGTCCTTGACGGCAAAGAGCTCCTCGAGCCTGAACGAGATGTGCTGTGCCGCTGACATGCTTTCTTTTTTCGTTTTCTTTTCTTTTTTTTTTGATTTTCTTTTCTTCTTCTTTTTGGAGCAAGAATCAGGTGATATCGGGTGCTGTCTCGGGAGGGCTGTGGTTCTGCGTGGTAGTCTACTCTGGCGCCGTCCCCTGAGCACACTCTGCTTTATGGAAGAGGTTCGACAAAAAGACGCTGGCCGAGACCGTGCCTCCGCGAATGGAGTCTGGGGATTTAGCGTAGCCGACGTGTGGGGGTCCCACGACAAGAGTTCCGGCCCGGCTGCATGGCATTAGCCGATCGGCTACGCCAACTCCCCGCTTCCCCATATCGGACGCATTCGGGGAACGCTGCTCGTTTCGCTGCGTATGGGGTACACGCGCCCCCAGACGATGCGGAGAAGGCCGATGCTCCACCGATTTGCATCGCAAAAGACTACAAAAACGCGGAGAAGATCCCGGCCGCTGACTCTCTCTCGAGGAAAGAAAAAAAAGTGGCACCAGTCTCACGGACAGCACACAGCTGACAACCAAGAAAGAACGCCTCCACAGACACCCCCTTCCATCTCTCCATTGCAACATGTCCCCGTCTGCCGTGAAAGAAGACGCCCCCCAGGTCATCGTCCTGTCGGACGACGAGCGGGACAGTGGTGTCATGACGGACAAGCACCTGTTTGATGCCATCGAGGCCTTCTTCAACGACGGCCTGGTCGTGGTCGCCAACGCCATCGATGTCGCCATCATCGACAAGCTGAACACGCGAATGCTCCAAGACACGAGCAAGCTGCTGGCCGGCGAGGGCCAGGCCCACTTCAAGTAGGGTGCCATAGTGTGTGTTATTTACCCCCTTCCGGATGGAATGCTGATCCGAGTACGACAAGCCACCTCAACGTCAATGCCGCCACCAAGGGCGCCGCAGCCGGCGGCAACCTGTCCCAGGTTCCGCCCCTGGAGAAGCGTACGTGCTGCTGCTCTTGCTGTCGAGACGGTCTGGCCGGCCGTCGTCGTCTAACACCCGCCCCCCTATATAGAGTGGCTCTTCCCCGAGGTCTACGCCAACAAGCACGCGGCCCGCATCGTCTCCAACGTGCTGGGCCCCCAGCCCGAGGTGCACTTCATCCGCTCCAACACGCTGCTCGCCACCGACGAGCGCCAGATGGTCCACGCCGACATCCGCTTCGAGCACCCCCGCCACCCCTTTGCCATTGCCTACAACACCTGCCTGGTCGACGTCGGCCCCGAGAACGGCACCACCGAGCTGTGGCTCGGCACCCAGAACACCGACATCGACGACCACCGCGAGCTCGGCGAGCCCATGATCGACGAGGCCAAGGTCGCCGCCCGCCGCCAGGTGCGGCCCCCCTGCTACCCGCGCCTCGCCCGCGGCTCCGTCGTCCTGCGCGACCTGCGCCTGTGGCACGCCGGCATGCCCAACCCCACCAGCGACGTGCGCATCATGCTGGCCATTGTCTTCTACGCCGCCTGGTACAAGAACGGCGTCGCCACGCCGCTGCCCGAGTCGCTCCGGCCGACGGTCCAGGCGCTCGAGGCGTACGGCCAGTGCAAGATCGCCGCCCAGTGGGTGCCCGACCAGGGCTACAACTACCTGGCCATTCGGTTCAGCAACAACTTCAGCTCGACGCTGACGCCCTGGGTCTGGGAGAGGATCCAGCACGTGAAGACGGTCAAGGGATACTGAAGCACGGGAAGTCCGGTGCCCCGTGCGGTGCGTTTGCACATCGTCGTATTTTCGGGTTCCACAGCGTGTGTGTGCAAGGCTGTACGCGTGTCCATCTGTACCTGCTCCCGAGCAGCCCTTCTGCAATCTCACCATGTCTACATGTATGGTACACACGGTCTGCAACTAGTCGTATTCTATAGCATACAAAGTACATACACCGAAGATGAACTCTATCATAAATGGTTGAACGTGGTGGCCTGTTTTGGAACGCTCTCTCTCCAACCTGTCCAGAGATGGGACCATCCGAAAAGCAGTCTATGCCAACCCCCCCCCCCTGTGTGTCCTTCTACGACCACAGAATGTTAAACTTCTGAAGCGTCGTCTTGGGCGGCTCCGGCGGCTCCGGGTTGTCCAGGTAGATCTGGATAAAAGGCCGGATGGGGATCTCCTTGAGGGGCAGGATGCGGGTCTTCTTGTAGAACTTCCAGCCAAAGTACAGGATCAGGATGAAGGGGATGTTGAAGTAGGACGACACAAAGGTCTCGCTGTCCCAGTGGCCCTTCATAAAGGTGGTGTAGCCGCTCGTCAGCAGGAGCAGCGAGAAGAGCACCATGCAGCCCCACGGCAGCCACGGCATCAGCGGCGCGGCCCACGGCAGCTCCGTGCGACTGATGCCCTGCGCCTTGCAGCCGTAGTAGAAGCGCAGGTAGGTGATGCAGATGATCATCCAGTTGGTCAGCGTGGCGATGGAGATGAGGTCCTGCAGCCAGCCGAACACGGTCGACGCCGAGTCGGACAGCGTCATGTAGCCCAGGCACATGAACACGCCGAAAAAGGCAATGGCCAGGTAGGGCACGCCGAAGCGGTTGAGGCGCGTAAAGATGCGCGGCGCGCGGCCCTCGCGCGCCAGGCCGTACAGCGTGCGGCTGCCCGACAGCATGCCCGAGTTGGCCGCCGACCAGGCGCTGGTCAGCACGATGGCGTTGATGACGTGCGGCATCACCTTGATGCCGGCCAGGTTGGCGGCAATCACAAACGGCGACTCGGCCGCCGTGCCCGAGTCCTGCAGCAGCGACGGGCTGTTGGACGGCACCACCATGCCCACCATCAGGATCGACACAATGTAGAAGATGGCCACCCGCCAGAAGATGCGGCGCGCCGCCAGCGGGATGGCCCGGCGCGGGCTCTGCACCTCGGCCGCCGCCAGCGTGATGCCCTCCACGCCGGCATACGAGTACAGCGCGCTGTTGAACGTGGTCCAGAAGCCGAGGAAGCGGCCGAGCGAGCCGGGCACCTCCAGGTACTGCACAAACGGGCCGGGGTGGTGCCAGTACTTGAACCCGATCACCTCGTGGTTCGGGCCGCCGCCGGCCGTGATGACAATGGCCATGATGTTCACCATGATGATCAGGATGATCTTGAGCATGGCAAAGGTGAACTCCATCTCGCCGTAGAGGCGGACAAAGAAGAGAGACGTGGCAATCGTGAGCAGAGAGAAGACGGTGATCCACTAGAGGGGGGAAGGGGGGGGGCATGGTTAGCACATGGTGGTTCCGTGGCTCTGAACAGGACGGCCAGAATAGAGAATGGGCCGAATCGCCAGAAAATACACATACGACAGCATTGTTGACCGTCACCCAGAACTCGACCAGCACGGCCGCCGCGACAATCTCGGCCGGCAGCGACACGATGGACGAGTAGATGGAGTTCCAGCCGTTGGCAAAGGCCAGCGCCGGGTCGACAAACGTGTCGGCATAGCGCACGATGCCGCCGTTGAGCGGGATCAGCGCGCCCATCTCGGCCACCGCCAGCACCACACCCGACGCGCCCATGCCGATGATGGAGTAGCCCAGCAGGGCGCCCAGCGGGCCCGCGTGCGCAATGGCGCGCCCCGACCCGAGGAAGAGACCCGTGCCGATCGTGCCGGCCAGCGCAATCATCTGGATGTGCCGCTGCTTGAGGCCCTGCTTGACCTCGCCGACCTCGTCGAACTTGCGCTGCATGTCCAGCACCTCGCCCGGGATGACCTCGACACCGGGCTCCGGCCCCCCGGCGTATTTCTCCTTGTCCTGGAATTCGTTCGACATCGTGAAGCCGCCTCTTTCTTTTGGGGCTGCAAAAAAAAATAAAAAATTGTCGTCTGTTGTAAATGGTGTGCACCGATCGATCGGTGGGAAAAGACTTGGCTTCAGATGGCCAAGGCTTGTGGTCGATCAAGAGGGGGGGGGGGGGGGGGGGTTGACCAAGAAGAGCCAAGGGAACGATGGGCTTGGAACGGGTGTCTTGTGAAAGGGGGGCGCGGATAGCTTTATATATATAGATGTATATATAGTTATATATATGTATGCACATATCTGCAGACACACACACGCGCGCACACCCTTTCACACGTACACTCATACAAGGGCAGGCCCGCTTGTCCCCAACACTCCTGTTGCCATTCCCGTATCTCTCACTACGAGAACAAGGCACAGCTGGAATTGGGTGGCTTGGCACGACTAAAACAATAGAATCACAAAATCACTACAGAGAGATAGAGAAGGCGTGCTGGCCCGCGGCAGGATCAAGTTCCGCCAGAAAGAAGAAAAAAGGACCAGAAACCAAAGATACGCATAGGCGACTCCGTGATAAGGGACATCCACCCCCTCTCTCTCCCCCCCCCCAGAAGAAACAAAAAAAATAACGGTCAGCATACCACCTCCTGTATTGGGCTACCCTTGCCCCGTGCCGTCGGTCGCGCATCCGGGACGGAGACTTGCCAAAATTGCCAGAGCCAGTATTACGAGGGCGCAAAAAAGGGAATACCGAGACGCTATCACGGCCCTCCTCATGGTCGTACTATCATGGTCTCATGTATGTACATGGGAGTTATGCCTCGGGCCCTGGGGGCCCATAGAAGGTGGTACTACGCCTTCGCGAAGCAATTGGCGCGCAGCAGAAGAGCGTCCACTTGCTTGGGGGTGGCATTGAGCACGCCTCAGCTTTCGGGGAGAGCGAAGATAACTGCTTCACCCACCCTTGGCGATCTGGAGTTCGGTGCCTCCTTGTGGCTCCCCCCCCCCTCTTTTTTTCCCAAAACGCTTATCATACGCACAGGCAAGCATCATGCACTTCTTCGTTCTCTTCTCAGTGTCTGTCCCGAAAGGAGCAAGCGTGTACGACTGTGCCAGCAAAACAAAAATAAAATAGAAGGAAGAATAGCACCAAAAAAAGACGTGCTGCGGCCACTCCAAGACGCCGACTCGGAGCGATCTGATTGGGTCTGTGCAGCAACGCATCATACCAGCCATCGTGTCGCATGAGAGAATGAGCAAAGATAAGTGGTCCTCCCCCGAGCTGGTCCCAGAAAACACACGCCGCAGAAGAGTCGAAAAGTCGAAAAAGCCAGGAAGGGGGCCAGCGCATGGACAAAGGAACAAACAAAAAGAAAAGGGACTACAATCCCAAGATGCTACACTGCCTGGGCAAAAATGTGTCCCTCCCGTAGAGACACGTCGACCATAGTGCTCGCAGTACGGGCCCGTCGAATCACGGGCTCTCCCGTGGGGGCAAAGGCAGATAAGGAAAACCGGCCAGTCGCACCAGTCGCGAGCACGGTTCCCCCCACGCCTTCGCCCTTGATGCATGGAATTTTCGTAGAACGATTCTCTCGGAAAATTTGGGGACGTCTGCTGTGCCTCGCCCAACGGAAGATTAAAGTGTTTTCCGGTGGCAAGTGCGCGTTTGACAGACTCGCATGAATGTAAAGAACACGCTCAAACATGGACTCGCACACGATCGTCTCCATCCAAATCAAACAAAACACACACACACACACACGCCGTACCCGTAGGTACCATGTTCCCAGATAGATCTACGAGCTGCGTACGCACATAAAGTCTTGGCATCTGGCGCTATTCTCCTTTCGGCGGCCTGTGGTGTTGCGCCCAGACGTCGTAGGAGGCACACCGATAAGGCTTGTCTGGTACCAAGAAACCGCTCAAAACGCCCCCAAAAAAGTCTTGTCTCCCTCGTCGCAGAGAATGTTCCAAGCGTTCCATTGGCTCCACTGGCTCCCTTGGTCCCGTTGATTCCCAAGGATGGCTTCCCTGTGGCGTTCTCCGAACAGCCAAGACAATACCAGGCAACGGGCCGACTTGCCCTCTTCGTCCGGACTGAGCCCCTTTTTCTCTTTTGTTTCCCTGGGTGGTGTTGTGTTCTAATTTTTTTTTTTGGCTGGTGGATGCGGCTGGGTTGAGGCTTTGGTCGCCTCCTTTGATAGGCTCGGAGTCGCCTCATCGTGCGCATGCTACACACCGCCAAGACGGGAAGCGTCGCTCTTCGGGCACAAAGTGGGAGTAGCTTTGCATCGCGGCTGAGGAGAGGTGATGTGAGAGAGACAGGTGGTTGCCTTCTTGGAGCTCCTCGCCTGCCCACTCCCCTCCTTCCGTCTTTGCTTGTGGAAGCTCGATCGAAAGATTGGGCTTCCATGACGACCCAGACTAGCTTCGGGCAGGCAAGCTCCAGGCAGGGGCTTTCTCTTATCTACGTAGAGAGAGGCCAGATAGCTTCGCGGGGACCCCGGTGCACACCACGCACACGTGATGCTTGCTAGTCTCGTAGAGTCTTTCGGACTCGTAGTTCCCCTCCGCGGTAGACGAACAAGGCCAGCCGGTTGTTCTGAGATTTGCTGTTAGTTCAGCGCCTGGCTTCTTGCCCAACTAAGCACATACACGTGATCGGCAGGCGTGTAAGTCGTGCGGATTTCCTTATTTGACCAAGACCACTTCAGAGAGCAACTAGCCAGTGGCGAACGAGGTTTTCAATCCTTCCCTTCGCTGTCGGCGTTACTACTGGAGGAAGGCGCGACCGACTAGACAGCCAGGATCGTCATCGTCTCACCATCCACGACTGCACATGTTCATTGGAAAACAACTTTCTCTTGAGTTCCAGGGAGCCAAAAGTGATGTTCAAAATAAAAATAGAGAAACGAAAGAAGAAGGAAAGAACCCGAGAAGACAAGAAACCCGACACACACGTTGACGTACGCTTATGCTCTGTTCGGAAAAAGAAAACAAGCAACACCGCTTCTACTACCCCCAAGCGAGACAAAACAACACGTCTAACCACACTGGTAGACGGGCGTTTCGGTGTGCCAATAGGCATACAAGTTCTTGTTGCCCTTCCGGTCAATCTTTCCTTGCCTCCGCCTCTCCTGCTTTTGCGCCCGCTCCGTGTGTCGAAATTGTGCTGCTAGGAGGGACCGCTGTTCCGCTGCAGGCAAGTGCATCAAGCTGTTTCGGTCGCTGGCTCTCAAGTTGACCAGCCGGTGCTCTGCCGCTGCCTTCTCCTGCCGCTTCTCCCTCTTCGCCAGTGCCCGTGTGGCATTGTCGCCGGTGCTTGCACCGACTTCCCCCGTGATCGCTTCGTCTGGTTGTGAGCTAGGGGTGTCTTTGATCTGTGCTGCTGCGGCTCGGGTACGACGGCGTATCTGGTTGGCGGAAAGACCTTGTGTGGCCGACCGTTTCGATACGATCTTGCCCGATGGCAATCGGATACAGTCGTCGCCAATGTGTGTTTGCTTCCGGCCGGCGCTTCTCGTCTCGTCCTCCCAATTGCCCTCGACATTCTCACCTGCTTCGTAGTCGTCTTCTGGGTAAGAATAGTCGTAAAAGACGCCAAACTCTGATTCTGGGTCCGAAATGTCGAACCTGCAGTGACCTTTGCCGGTCATGTGTTGTTGGACGCCCTGCACAGTTGCTCGCTGGGTGCCACATTGGAGGCATTCCCGGTATCCGAAAATGACGAGATGTAGGTGCTCAAAAATCGGTTCCAAATCGAAAACCACATGTTCTCGTTCTGGGACAACAAAGCCATGCATTTTCTGCATATGGACGAGGCTGTCCGCAAATGTCTCCGCGGACCTGGGACAGAACAGGCATTGGCCCGGCGTGAAGGGCTGCATGGTTGCTTCTGGGGCTTCAAATGACTCCGTGCCCTCGCATGACATGATTGCAAAGTTTGTCTCTAAACTGGAAGAAAGGCTCATGATTGTTCTGGCTGTTCTTGTGGTTTTTGTCGTTGTCTCTGACAGACGAGTGGTTGTTGGTGTAAGTTGAAGTTTAGTTGAAGTGAGCTTTTTGTTGTGCGTTTAGGCGCTGAAAATTCTGGTATCACGACCAATTCACTGGGACTACGTTGAGGTCGATGTTGAAGTAAATTCAATCAAAATCCTGGACCCTTACAACCAGATCGGATAGTCTTAAACCCGAGACAGACTGTTTGAAGCGATGCAGACTCTCCAGTCTGGGGGCGACTGCCAAAGCTGCTCATGTACTACAGGACAATTCACGAAGGCCCAGAAGCCTTTTGCGGGGGCTCGTGACTCAGAACACGGTGGGCTAGACCATTGACAGCGGACAGGTAACCACAGCTGCAAATTCTACCAACAGGATGCTTTCTTCAGCACCTGATGTGCGATGAATCATAATGAGTCTTGAAGCAATTCATTGAACACATCCAGGATAGCCGTGTAAGCATAGGTTGGTTGCTTCAACACCAATCTCCAGACGCCTTTTTTTCTCTCGTTTTTCTTTAGACATTCTTTTACTTAAAGTTTTTCCTCAGACCAAATCCATCGAATACCATGCAGACCTTGATGGAGTCCGTTTGTACCACCGCAAGCTGGCAGCCTGGAGTAACTGCCGCTGCATAGCGCTACGCAACAAGGAGCATTTCTTTTCAGGAAACAAACAGCCTTGAAATGTTCTGCTCGCCAACGACCTAACCTCTGCCCACACATCCCAGCCTCGCCCTGAAGGAAGCCTCTGCGAAAATGGAGTTCTGCCAGACTCGCGGAAAGGCTCCGCCCGACGTCAAGCTCAAGCGATGCGCAAAGTGCTCAACGACACAGCATTGCTCGCGTGACGGCCAAAAGAAGGACTGGAAATAGCATCGAAAATCCCGTGGCCGAGAAAGCGACACTTCAGGCTCTGCCTTCAACGAGAGCAGCCAGCGGAGCTACATCTCGAGGGCAGCCCTCCTTTCTACTCCCGACGAGCTCGCCGGTCATTCGTCGGCCAAGGGCCTGGACCTGGCTATCGACAAGCCCTTTACACGACTCGACAGGGGCACTTGGCTCCACGACCGCCCCGAGATTGACTTGCACCGCCTGCTCATTGACGCGTGCCGTATGCATGTCCAGGACGCGTGCGTGTTTGATGGTATCCTAGAGGCCGACAGCATTCACGCCGAGGCCGCCAACGGACTGCGTGGCTTCCAACGTTTCTTGGGCCGTGCCGAAGCAGCAAAGGGCCTCCTCCCGCCCTGGTGGAGCACCGAAAAGAGAACCGCTTGCGAGAAGCTCGGCATGGACACATCGCAGTGGTGCAGCTTGCATTCTGCTGTAGAAAAAGGCGACATCATCGAACGCTACGGCGACCCGCGTTTCTCTATGCAGCTGCGGATGTTTATGGAGGCTGTCCTCGGTCGCGGCCCAGGCGGAGCGAAGCGTGCTTCTACGCTGGACACGATGATGAAGATGGAACGAGGCGAACACACTGTTATGAGTCTCTTCGACGTGGGCGCCGGAAGGGCAACACACAACTAGATCCGAGGCGCTTTTCCATCGCCATTTTTTTTTCTCCCCTGCGCATCGTGTGTGCCAAATGAGGTGGATGGCCACGCAATTTTGTTCGCTCAAAACTGCATCGAAACTTCGGTGAAGGAACAGTGTGTTCACACAGCATGTATTTAAGAGCAAATCGAGCAGAGTGAAGGCCTGGGAGGCAATCCCATGGGACTTCTTGTCCACTCCACCATCCGCTGCCACTGATGTGCCTCTGAGTGAAACCCGTTCATGCGTGTTCGCGTGTGCTCGCATGCCATCGCGATTCATGAAACCAAGTACTTCGCTCTCCGTATCGCGGGACAAGCCGCCGGCCTGAAATGAAGACCGCCTGCCAGCTAATAATAGCAATCAGACACTCGCGGGTACCATTTGGGTGGGACACAGTGACAGTGGCAGTTCACACATACACGCAGAAAGACCTCTCCAGTTTTCAGGAGATCGGGAGGGCAAAGCCACACTTTGGGCGAATCGCGCTTGTGAATTTTGGGTGCCCCTCTGAGCCACTGAGCCACTGGGTGGCGACAGCAGCCACGCTCCAACGCGGCCACCATAAAGTTGACGTCCACAACGCCTAAATTGACGTTCCCGCAGCCGCACTTTTTGTTTTAGGGGGGGGATACCCTTTTCTTGTGCCAGAAGTCACTCATCGCACAGTGGATGTATTCACGTGATTAAAATGTGGACCAATTAGGGGGGATGTATTTAGCTTTGGAACCAACAAATATGGGTCCTGGTTACCCATTTACACTCTTCTCCAACAGAAACATGTGGCTCTTTGAACGTGGCGAGGCCGAAGAGCTCAAGCATGCAGCCTGATTTGCTCGAAAGAGCCAAGTCGCTTTATTGAGTGCCTGGTCCCCCCAAGCGGTTTCACCTGGTATGCAAGGGAGCTCGCAAAACATTTGAAGAAGAAATTTGCCTTAGCGACAGCCGAGGCAGCACAGCCTTGGTGCACAAGCAATACGCGGGCATGGGCAAAAACAGGAAGAGCCCCTGATGCCCCTGGACGTAGTCAACTGGTCAACCTGCGGAAGATTGCGAAGTGCAGTACAAGGTGACGCGGCAGGGCGGTGGCTGTAACCCAAGAAGGCGGGTGTCACAAGTAAGATTGCCACAGGGGGTTACAGCGGGAGATCGACAATTTCCTGCCCAAGTTCCAACGCGGCAATTTCAGAATACGGGCGCAGCGTATTGCTGCATCCGGCGCATGGTGGTGCGGAAAGAAAGGTTTGCGAGGCGAGGAAGCACTGTGTGGTTACGGGTATGACTGCATCGGGCTGCAGTAGTTGCGAGTAGGACTGAAATCGGCGGCACGTTTCACTTGTAGGTAAAGATTGTTTGTAAAAGTAATGTAGAATAGTTATGTCTTGATTTGGGGGGCATGCTGTGGCCGCCCGTTCAAAGGTATTTGCTCGCCCATAGGCCATCGTTAAAAATTAATACAACGGAAAAAAAAAAGAAGCATGCAAATGCAGGGTAATAGTCTAGTATGTACATGAAATAGTCCCAAGCCAAAAAAAGATCCTTTCCCGAAAAAAATAAAAAGGAATCGTCAAAATGCTAGTGTATCCTGTATCCCCGTATCCTTTTTTCCAATTCCCAAGGAGTTCCGTCCCTTTACAGGACAAGAGTCATGCCCAGGAAGCCGGCCACGCCGACCATGGCGCCGACGAGCGGCAGATCCCGGAAGCTGGCTGCGCCCGACGAGCCGGTGGCAGCAGACGCGGCAGAGCCGGCGGCGGAGGTGGCCGCGCCGGCGACCGAGGCCGCGTCCGAGGTGGCCTCGCCAAAGCCCGAGGTGACGTGGCTGGCGCCGTTGGTGGCCACAGAGACCGCGCCCGAGGTGGCGTCGCCAAAGGCGGAGGTGACGTGGCTGGCGCCGTTGGTGGCCGCGGAGACCGCGCCCGAGGTGGCCGCGCCAAAGACGGAGGTGACCTTGCTGGCACCGCCAACGACGGCCGAGGTGGCCTCGCCAAAGACCGAGGTGGCCTTGCTGGCGCCGCCGACGACGCCCGAGGTCGCTTCACCCCAGACGGAGGTGGCGTCGCTGATGAGGCCGGCCTGCGCGACCGAGGCGGCGCCGAGGGTGAGGAGGACGATGTTCTTGGGGCCCATCATGTTTGCGGTAGAGCAGGCTTGGAGGCGAGTGGTAGGTGTGGTAGAGTGGTGTGGTGGATGTATGTTTGGATGGATGTATTTGTTTGGATTTCGGTCGTCTCGGGACGATGTCGAAATACGGCAGATGCTGGTTCTTGATGCAGAGTCTGATGGGAGAATAAGAGAGCGAGAGTATACTATGAACGAAAACCAGAAGAAGAACCAAAAAATGGAATGGGGGATCCTTCTTCTTTATGTAGTACGCCGTTTCCCGGGTTGCCTCCGTTTGGGTTTGTCGAACCAGCTTGAGCCCGTCGACCAGGCAAACCAAGCCGCTATGCCTGCGTAAGTCTTACTTGTCCCCCCTAGCTGGGTAGGTCAGAGTGTAGCTGTCAGCTTGTGTACATAGTACCGTGTACACCGTACCGTAGTGCAGCTGGGCATTACGGGGGGGGGAGCTCGCAGAAAGAAAATCACAAAGGAGGGCCCCCCGGCAATTGGTAAGGAGGCAGACAGGCCCCCCCCCAAAATACGCCCCAAGCTGGAGCCGAGCTGCAAAGCTGGATCCAGGCTGGGCCTAAACTGGACCCAAAAGCGGCCCCAAGCCCGCTAGGGAGGAAATGGAATGGGGCAGGTGCTGCCTCAGCCACCTAATGCACAGAGGCGCAGCGCCAAGACCAAGCCAGTGCTGGTGCATAAGTGTAAAATTGACACTACGCTGTACGAGGAAGAAGGCTCTCGCACAGCGTGGAAAGCGCCTGGAAACCATGGAACCCCTGCAAAGCCTGGACAGCTCGGGGAGTGCGACGCTACTGACTGCACCGTCATGGGGCAGACTTTTCGGGTCTGCGCAGCACCGACGTCATCCATCGTCCAGCCACACCAAGTGCACCCATACAAGCCCACCATGTTCTTTTACCTTTTTAGCACGTTAAGGTTATTGCCGCGGCTCCGGCGCTGGCGCAAAGAGACAAAAATAAGACCCAAAGAAAAAAAAACCCAAAATTAGAGCGCTGAAGAATCAATCGCCGTCCTGATCGCACTGTGTTTATTCACCCGTCGCCATCGTCAGACAGTTTGCTGAGCTGAGGTGTGGAGGCCCAACACCAGCCCGTTCCCGAAGCTAAAAGAACACGGCAAAGACTTGGGGCAGAGATTTTCTCTCGTCCGATGGACTCTTGGAAACTTCAGTCTTCCTCCCAGCAACCAACAAAGCAACTAGCGGGAATAACCCCAAGGAATAGTACGATCCACCTAGTAGCATACAGAGTACATAGTACAACGCACCTCACGACCTGCATGGCCAGCTGGCCGAACACCCCCCTGCCTGTCGTTTCACCTGTTGGCAGCTAGCAACTAGCGAGCTACACCCACCCAAGGGACCAACGGACCAGCGATGCAAGCGACACCTGCCAGAATCCTTCCGCCCCAAAAAATAGCATGTATCGATGTATCTTACGACGGGCTTGGAAATGAGGTCATACCCATTACCAGAAACGCCTTCTTCGACGCTCTTCCCCTCTCTCGCCCACAAATCGCAGCACACCACCATTCCCCCCCCTTCCCTCCATCATCACGCCGTCCGCCCTAGCTTCTGGCCGTCCGCTGCGTCCTTCTCTACGTCCACCACCTCGGCCGCGACGGCGACGGTGACCCGGTGGCTGCCGGCTTTCCCGTCGTGGCCGTCCTGCACCGCCTTGCCCGTGCTGGGATCGATCGGCGCACCCACCGAGTCGTGCGTCGCATCCCACGCGGCCAGCTGGGCCACGGGAATCTTGCGGATGGTGTGGCTGCGCGCGCCGTTGTCGAGGAAGACGACCTCCTGGCGCACGCGGTAGCCACGGAGTTGGGGAATGCCGTAGATCCACAGCCAGTAGTAGATGCCGCACCCGAGGAGACTGTGGGGAGGAGGAGCCCAGGGTTAGCTTCGTTGTCGAGGAGACTAGGGGTACCCGGAGACCAGGCGAGAACAGGGAGGAGAAGACGACGAAAGCAGAAGGGAACCCGATGTAAGCGGAGCGGGAAGGGAAAGACGGAAAAGTAAACAAAAGACATAAACAAAGTCCAGGGAATCGCTTACATGCCAAGGCCCGTCACAATGTACGTGCCGTACCAGAAGCTCACGTCGGCGCCGCCGGCCGGCGGCGGGTACCACGGCATGACCAGCAAGAACACCTGCACGGCCATGTTGAAGAGGAGCGCGGCGTTCCAGGCGCGGAACTCGGGCCGCGGCAGGCTCAGTCGCCGTCGCCGCCACCGGACAACAAAGATGCCGCAGACCATGAGCAGGTCGAACACGGCCGACGGGTACACCTTGAGATCCGTGACTATGACGCTTTGTTAGTAGTGTCTCTTCCCGGGTGGCCCTTTTTGTCTCGGGTCTTGCAAGGTCCTCCAGAACACCCCTTGTTTGGATCCTTTGTCTCGGCCCGGTCGTTTTCTGGTCTTTGGCCTTGCTTGTTTGTTTTGCATCTCGTTCCGTTTTTTCCCATGTTTTTTTGTTTTGTTTTCTTTCTTTCTTTCTTTTGTTTTCTTTTTTGTCTTCTTTCTTTTCTTTTCTTTTGTTTTCCTTCTTTTGTCTTCTTTCTTTCTTTATTCTCCCCCACTTACTAAAATTAAAGGCGTCGCCCGCCGGCGGCGCCAGAATCATCACAATCGTCAGCGCCCACTTGACCGTGTACGGCCCCAGCGGCGTGCCAAACGGCCTCGTCGACGCCCAGAACCGCGGCCACGGCAGCACCCCCTGCCGCCCGCACTCGCGCAGCATCCGCGACGAGCCCAGCAGCACCGCCACCAGGTTGCCAAACGCCGACAGCGCAATCAGCACATTCAGCCCGCGCACCCGCGCGCCGTCTCCCCAGACGGCGCCGAAGAAGAGCGACGCGGCCACCAGGCTCGAGCGCCGGAACGCGTCGGCCGGCACCGCGGCCAAGTAGGCCACGTTGGCCAGCACGTAGAGCACGGCGACGACGACGAGGGCGACAAAGGCGTGGCGGCGCAGCGTCCGCACGGGGCTCTTGACCTCGTTGACCACGTTGAACGCGTTGGTGTAGCCGGCGTACGAGAAGACGATCTTGTAGAGGGCGTTGGTCAGGCCGTAGGCGCTGGCGCTGGTGCTGCCGTCGAACGCGTGCGCGAAATGGCCCGGCGCGTCCGGCACCCGGGTGCCGCCGCCGAGGACGACGAGCCCGGTCACGCCAATGAACACCAGCGTCAGCACCTTGGCGATGCCGATGGCGTTGGAGACCCAGTACGAGAAGCGGGTATGGAAGGAGACGACTACGCATGTGAGCATTGGGGGACGCCGTCGAGGAGAAGGGTAGGAGGGCCTCCATTGGAGGACGCCGTCGAGGAGAAGGGTAGGAGGGGGCACAGACGTACGCAGATAGGCAGCCGTGTACCCGGCCACGGCCACGCCCTTGAGCTGCCAGTCGGTCGGCGCGCGGCCGCTGGCCCGGAACAGGTAGCTGGCCAGCACGATGGCGTTGCCGCTGCTGAACGACAGCGTCACCGACTGGAAGGCAAACGTCGTCGGGAACAGCCAGCGCGGCCGCGGGTAGGCCTGCTCGAGGTAGACCACCTCGGACCCGGACCGGTTGGGAAAGTACGACGCATACTCGAGGTACACGGCCAGCGACGACAGCGAGATGACGAAGCCCAGCACCCAGTAGACGAGGGCCAGGCCGACCGAGCCCACGCCCTTGAGGATGGTCGCGGCTGCCTGCGTTAGTCGTGTCTTGTCTAGAGGGGCATGCATGCCGTGTTCCTCCCCCCCTCCACCTCTCCATGGGTCACCCACGCGTAGAATAAATGCCCGTGCCGATCATCATGCTGACGTTCAGAAAGACGATCGTCACCGGTCCCACCGCGTAGCCCAGCGGCGAGTGCACCTCCACGGGCGCGCCGGTGGCTTCCTGGTACGCCGGCGGCGAGTCGTTGCCGGCCTTCTCGGCCACAAAGACGAGACCGCCGTCCGCGATCTCGCCGTGCTGGGCCGCCGCGCTCGCGCTGTTGCTGCTGCTCGGTGGCGTGCCGCCGTCGGAGTCGACGTCGGCCTCAGCCCGCCGACTGAACGGGCGACGCCAGAAGGACATCGAAGAGCGGTCGAAGGGATGTCCTGGTCAGTATCGTTCTTGTTGGCTCGGTTTCTGCCGGGTGGTCCGTTTTCCAGACTGCCTAACAGCCTTTGCAGGAGACGAGCAGGTGAGAGATCAGATCACGTATCAGACCGCAAGAGACAGACGGAGGGGGGGGGGACAAAGATAAGCTGCATCCTGTAGAATATGTATATATATATATATTTACATGGACATTTGGATGCGGTGCGTATCCGTGGGTATATGCGTCCACATGTGTGTGTATCGCTTCCGTTGTTGCATCTGCGCCCAGACCATCGTCTGTTGACACACACACACATTCTCTTCTGTTCTTCCACAAGGGTGGACGAAAACTCGGAATGTCCGCCTTGGCTGCCCTTGCCCAGCGGTCCTGCCATCCATGCCACGGCTTGCCTCACCCGGTGCACACTGGGTCGATGTGACGCCCTCTCTTTTTCTCGTTGTCTTTTTGCTGTTCTGGTGCTGATCAATGGGGAACTGATAAGCCCGTAGACCCAATGAACCCAATGACGATGCATTGCCAAGACGTGCGCACTGCACCGACTGCTCAGACAAAGGCCCAGAAGAGCACCACCCGGCAAGCCTTTTGCAGCTGCCTACGAGGAGGGATATCCCGCGATGACGAGAACGGGCCAAGAATGATGTGTCTGTGGAGGGGCCGACTTACCTATATGCGCAGTGCCACACAGGGTTGTCGTCGTGTGTGCGCGCGTCGCAGTGCCCGCGGAGAAGACATGCAGTCAGTGGTACGAACGTCTCCCCGTGGGGGGCACATGCGAGCAGTATCGCATTTTGCCTTTCCACAGTCTAGTCCCATCGTCCGCGCCATTCCGTGCTCGAGCCAGAACACAGATGGTCGAGAAGCCGTTGTGGGGCCGTGATGCCCTTACGAAACAAATCTTCTTGCTACTTCTCTTCTTGGCCATGGACGGCCATACGTTGAACGGGTCCAGCAACGCCTATGGCTTGTCCAGATGGCAGACCTTGCTTGCCCCCCCCC